>JAZBGX010000159.1:0-10344 GCA_037414775.1 Zonitis immaculata
TAATTATGTAGTTTAAATAATTGTCTGAATAATTAGCTGCTACTAAAGGAATTAGCTGTGTCGGTAGATTGATTTTTCCAGGTAAAAAGTGCGTGCTGTTGTTGTTGTTGTTGTCGTTTTAATTTAATTTGCATGCTTTCATTATTGCAATATGAAATTTCATTAATTTATTTTCTCAATAAAGATAAAGAATGGTCCGAGGCTCGTCGTTGTGATTATTCGGGTTTATATTATTGTTCGGCATGTCATTGGGGTAGTTCAGCTGTTATACCAGCACGTGTTATACATAATTGGGATTTCCAAATACATCAGGTTAGTCAAGCCAGTTTGCAACAATTGCGTGTAACATCACAACGTCCATTGATTAATTTGGAAAAATTAAATTCACGTTTATTCACCATGGTACATGAATTGAACTTAGTTCGTCGTTTACGTTTAGAATTGAATCTAATGAAAAAATATTTGAGTGTATGTCGTATAGCAAATGATGATCATTTATTATGGAAAAGTGTTGATTATCCTCATTTGATTGAAACACCCGAACTATATAGTTTGCAAGATTTAGTTGATACAGAATCTGGTGAATTACCATCCAAATTACATTTAATAACTGATATATTTTTGAAACATATAAAATATGATTGTGAAATATGTAAAGGTCATGGACATATTTGTGAAATATGCTCCAATAATGAAGTTTTATATCCATTCGATGCTACAGCTCATATCTGTAAAAATTGTAATGCTGTATTACATAAAAGTTGTTTTGATAGAAAAAGTAGTAATTGTCCAAAATGTTTACGATTGACAACAAGGCGGCAACAAATTCACTCTAATGAAACCGATTGAGATTGTGATATTTGTTTATTATTAATATAATACTTTTTAGATTTTTGAAAACTCAACTATTCACAAATATATCAATTTAAATTCGTAAATGCCGCCTGGGTTGTTCCAAGTAAAAGTTACTAGATTATTACCAACTTAATTTTTAGTTGCTTCTATTGTGTTGCTATTATAATAAGTAGGTTATGTTTCAAAATTTTAAAAATGTTATTCAATTGTTTTTTCTAATGCGTCTTTTTACCTGCAAAAAAAAGAATATTTTGTGATTTTATTGGTTATTTAACATAAATCCAGGTAATTTAAATTCCAATTGTTATCTATTATTTCATTTTGTTCACTGATTGTATTTCTTAGAATAATAAATTCCAAATTTCCAATTATTTCAAGAAAATTCACCAATAATTGAGAGAATCCTCAAATATCATGGCAAAGTCTGATTCCGATGAAATAATTGAATTTAGAAGATCCATATAAGCTGTGCAGATTTTAGGTGAGTACCTATGTAATAATTAAGATTTCTCAATAAGCAATGTTATAAATTGTAAATATGCGCAATGAAATTTATTTTTGACCACAAACAACGTTTGGACGGTACAAAAAAAAATTAATATTAAGTCTCTTCTTCATTGTTACTAGTTAATTCTTCAGCTGCTGTATTTTCCTCAGATAGAGATTCTGATTCTGTACTTGATTTAGATTGGCGTCGTTTCAAAAACCAATTACAACACCATTTCAATAATAAAAGGGTTAATAATAGTTTGCCTAGAATTAATAAGGAAAAAATCTAGCGAGAAATAATCAATGTTTTCATTACAAACAGAAAATCAATCTCACTATAATTAGTAGAATTGTTAGAAATAACTTCTTACGACTACTTTCACCCCACGAAACCACTTCAATATTGCACATATGATAAATACCAAGATTTGGTTGATAATTTTGTTGTGGTGATGGAGATGTTATCCAATTCTCATTGCAGTAACATTTACCATTTTGATAATCAATTTTACCATTATGACATTCAAAATTGGACTAATTATAGTGGTTGTATTAAATTTTTAGCATTCAAAGAAAAATTATCGAATTCACTTACAAATTCTTCTTCAATATCGGAATGTTGCTCATAATAACCATCTTCTAATTGTTCTAAATCGGCTTTTGTAACAATTTCGTTTATATCTTTACAATCATTACTATGTGGTAAATAGATTGTATTGAATGGACATGAAACTACCGGTTCGCATATTTTTTTTTCACGATTAAAATAACTACGTTTCGATGAATATTTGATAACACAATCGACTGGCCGGCAATAATTATCTTCATCCAAATCATAAGTTAAACAATTATTATTATTATTATTATTTGTACGTGTATCAAATTCGATTTCTTTCAAAACTTCACCATGCTGATTATCCGAATTATACTGTATTGAAATTACACATTTACCCATACGATTTTTTAAATACTAAAATTATATGGATTCAATAATGATAATAATAATTTTGAATAATTTCAGAATTTTTACAAGATTCGGATAGATTAATGAAACGTTTCTTGTCTCGTTATAATGAAATATTCCCATATAACCGCCTATAAGGGACATATGATTGTCATTAAAATTTGTATTTGTCTCTATACAATTTAACATTTCTACATGGATATTTGTATCGATTTCGCAAATATTCTGTACGGTTACATCTGTTGATTATAAAAGAATACAATTTTTTTTAAATTTTTATAAATATTGTAAAATTATATAGAAAATCTTACAAAAAACTAAAGCAATATCGCCTTTTTCGTAATTTTCAATACCGGAATTCTGAAATGTATCGATTTTGATTGAAAAAAACAAAATCATTATATTTACTAGGCAAGTTTCAATTTACCACAATTAAAATTCTACAGTTTATTGGTTTGAATAAAGAATAAATTAATGAAGAAGATAAAATGAGTGACAATAATGTCATTATTGTCTATGCTATAAGGGAAATCAATTTTGTTATTTTTTTGTTTATTTGAAATATTGATATTTATTCGTTTTGTTTAACAAAAAAAAAAAAAAGAAAAACACGGTATTATTTAAAAATATTTTATTATTACCTAATAATAATCAAATTCTAATTACATACACATTCAAATTGAAAAGAATAATTGGTGCGAAATTTGTATTATAAGTTATTTCTTTTTTATAAAATCGTGTAGATCAGCGCCAAAATTAGGACACTTGAGCTATAAATTGATGATTTTGAACCTGTAGAAATATTTTCCGATATACTTAATGAATTGTTGTTATATTCGAGTTTACCAAATCCCCATCCATATCGTCACTTTGTCATTTGATGATGATATAAGATTAAGAATTTGGAACGAATTGTTCAATTAACATACACATACCTGCACTAACTGTATACATATTGATTTCGGGTCCATGTTCAATTATTTCAGTTTTATTAATTATTGTTGGTTTCATAATAATTGGATCGATGATACGTAAATGTCCTGTAGCTGTTACAGTTTTGAATGTTGGCCAATCTAAACTGACTTCACATGTATAATCACCACCGCTTTGATTCGATAAGATTTTCAATTGAAAAGAACATGCACCAATATATGATTGGCCATTTGTATAAATTTCGATATTATTCAATGGAAATTGTTGTATTGTACCATCGGCTAAACAACGGAAAAATTCCGTATTATCTTTATACCATTTAACACCATATAATGTATCGCCTTCTAAATCATAACGACAATTTAATGTTATTGTACCATATGCTGTTTTTGGTACATCTAAACTTGTTATGCGTACACTAATTACGATTGGAGCCACCAACAACAAAATCCCTAAAACAAAATTGAGGTGGTAATTAGTATTTTGATTTGTTGATGAATTCAATTGCGATTCGCTCTATATACATTCGTATTTTCCATAAAAAATTATCCCAATGTCATCAATGTAAACAGATATTGCAATTTTTTTTTTATAATTAATTATCTAGCGTGCTTCCTGATCCGTGTTTTTTTTTCCAACAAATAATTTTGAATAAGTATAACGAAATCAACAACTAAAAAATTGATAAATTACAAAAACAAAAAACAAACTACAAATCTTTTGATTATTATGGCCTCTTTTCTTAAATTGAATTTAATTAGAATTTTAAACGACAAAAGGGTCCAGAATATATAAACAAAAGAAATTAATTATCGTAAAATTATTTTATTGTGAGAAATTTTTTGGCAACAGTTAGTTGTATAGTTATTACATTACTTACTACGTCTATTAATTGCCCCCTCCCCCCCTAAAAATAAATGGATTTTAATGGAAACATTTCGATTTATATGTATGTCTCTAAACTAATTATAAATTAGTCACAATAAATTCTGATCTTAATCTAAAAGATATACTTTTGAATATTGGAGTATTATTTTTAAATTTAGACTGAATTTTATTCAATATGTTTGTTGTTTTTGTTTGTTTTTTCCGTTAACAAATTATTAAGGGTGTTTTTACAATGTAAGTGCTACAATCAATCGACAAACCGCACCCTTAAAATAAAGAAATCACGCGTCCATGAAACAACCCCTGATCATCATTTAAAATAGCTTTCTTTGGCTATTACAATATAACAAACCGGACAGGGTTGGAATTACCCTTTAATTTAGTTAATGCATTCTATCGATAATAGAGTTTAATGAAATTTCAATGTTTCTTCACCCTATTTTTTTTGTTATTATTTCGATTATTAAATCTCTACGATTTGAACAAATTTAGGATGGATATACGAATTCTTTCTTCTTCTTCTTCTTATACATATACTTAATCCAAAAATAGAAACTAATTGTAGTTTTGTAAAAGGAAATATCTCTCATTCAAAAACAAGCTCGTTTTTAATTTAATCTTGTAAGTTGTTGAATTTATTAAACTAGCCAGTTGTTTGCCCAATTATTCCAATTAAAATCGCATAATCATCCATGTCTTTTCATATCACATCATCTTTTAAATAATTTCATTCTTACTCACCAAATATACAAATTGCATGTAGTTTAGTCTGAGGCATTGTTGCTAAATTGAAATAATTCTCAATTGATTAAATTCAAAAACACAACATATTATTAAATAAAATTTTTACTTGGAAAAAAAATTAATATTAATTGAAATTATCTAAACGTTCACTATAATTATTCAATAATTAAGTATTTTATATCAATATTATAGGGGAAAGCTTTACATTGTTTACAATCATAATTTGTATCAATTCGAATGAATGTTATATTTAACAATACGGATGGCGCGGGTTAATAAGTGAGTCAATTGATTTTGCTGCTGGAATTGATCTTGAAATAAATGTCAATCAACTATTGTTTGATTAAATCAATTTGCACTATATAGCAATTTAATTTTATATTTTGTTATAAAAATTGAAAAATTATTTCTAATGTTTCAAGTGTTAATTTGATGAGCGTCAACCAGCAACTGAGTTCATTTTATAACCGATGATGATGATAGCACGTGTCTTTAACCAGCACCCACCAACATTATCAATGATAATAATAATAAAAGGTTCAATGATATTTATTTTAGAAATTTCTTGGAATAAAATACGCCATTGAAAATTATTATTAATTTTTTGAAATTATTATTAGATTTACAATAATTTTACTAGTCAAGTGGATGGACTAATTTCACAGGCAGACCTCTCTTGACAACGTGTGGTATAGTTTTGGGTACCATTCTAAAATTTGAAAAAGAAAAAAATATAAATTCATGCTAATTGAATACGGAAGGACAAATGTTACAGCTGTCCATTTTCGATTTTAATAAAAAAAAAAAAAGATTTTTCAACAATTCGATAAATATCATACATATAGTAGTATAATGGAAATGGATAGCTGTAATTTTTTTTTCAGACACTCACGTAATACAATCGATTATGGGACATACAGATAGGCACATTGTACATCCAGTACAATCATCAGTAACATGTGGTATATGAGTTTCAGAATCGAAACTAATAGCTTGATATCCTGAATCATTACAAGCCATATAACATTTACCACAATTAATACACATATCCTGAAATAATTAAAAATTTCCATTATTATCTTGAATTTGTATCTCCTCACAACAAAATAAGATTAAAAAAATTACTAACATCATCAATTAAAGCTACAACTTGTTTTGTATTATCAAGTTTTTTATAAGCACCAATATTTGGTAGAGCTCGTCCAATTATATCTTTAATTTTTGGTATTTTACCAATTATACGATTTTTATTATTATTATTAGAGGTAGTAGGATATCCATTTTCGAAGCCATTATGATGTGGTATACTTTCAATATGAAAATTGTCTCCTTTCCGCATTTCAATTAATAATTCTTCTCTTTGTTTACGATAATGACCAAAATATGGTAGTTTGTTTTCATTTTTCAATACAACAATCGGTTTACCTTTTTGATGTTTCAAAGTTGGTGGACTTTGTCCATCCCAATTCGGAAATTTACCATCTAAATATAATAATGTTTTCAAACCTGTACAATAATCATCAATTAATGTGAAATCTTGATTTTGTATTGCACTACAAATTTGTACAACACTAGCACCGCATTGTAAGAATTGATAAGCTATATCGGCTGAATCAATACCACCAATACCCATAATTGTGAAACCAGGTAATTGATTTGCTATCGCTGAAACTGCACGTAAGCCCATTGGACGTGTTGCATTACCACTAACACCACCATATGTTGTACGTTTATCAATACCAACTGATGGCCATGGTTGACCTTTCGAATTTAAACCCATTAAACCCGATATTGTATTTATAGCTGATACACCATTAGCACCACCTTCATATGCAGCTTTAGCTATATCAATGATATCGGTAATATTTGGTGTTAATTTTATAAAGAATGGTATTTCAATTGTATCACGGACCCATTTTGATATGTTTTTAACTAATTCCGGTTTTTGACCACAAGCTAAACCCATACCAGATTCACCCATACCATGTGGACAACTTAAATTCAATTCCAAAGCATCAGCACCGGCATTTTCTGCCATTTTCGATAATTGCCGCCAATCATCTTCAACATATGCACACATAATACTCGCAATAATAATCTAAAAAATGTGGAAAAAAAATACTCGTAGCAAAATAACAAAAATGTCTAATTGAAGTTACTTTAGTTGGAAAATCGTTTTTTAATTCTTTAATGCCCTGCAACCAATAGGCGGCGCACTTTTCCGAAATTAACTCAATATTTAGAAAAGACCCTTGTTGAGGACCATAATTATGACCGGAAGTTGTACCACGTACAATTCTTGGTGATACATTCGTTACTAAATCCTGGAAATTTTAATAATTGAGTTGTCATGATTATAATTTGTCGCCAATAATTTTTTACTTTATCAAGAGAGAAAGTTTTCGTAACGGTAAATGCCCAACCTTGTTCAAAAGCACGTCGTATCATTGGTATACTTGTAGCTGGTGGTGCTGATGCTAAACCGAATGGATTTTCAAATTTCATACCACACATTTCTACTGATATATCAACATCATCAATTTCAGTATAAAACAACGGTAATTTTGGTTTAGTAGAGGACGGTAGATTTTCTAAATAACAATGAATGTACCAAGCTGCCGTTTTACCATCATTCACTGCTTCAACTGTAGTTTCAGCAATACCAGCTAAATCGCCACCACACCAAATTTTCGGATGTGATGTCTGCATTGTATTCAAATCAACAATTGGTAGATTATTGCTATTCAATTTTAACGGACTTAAAGCAGAAATCACTAAAAATTTCAATAGAATAATTCAATGAAATCATTGGAATTTTTTTAACTCACTATCTATATCTTCAACTCCAGAACCAAATGCCGAAATAATAAAATTCGTTTTAATCGTCGTCAATTGTTCCTTATCTTCGATCCAATCACCATTCTCACATTGTTCTGTACGACTAAACGTTATCGAAACAATTCTACCATCTTTAACATTAATTTTATGTGGCGATAGAAACCCAATAAGTTCACATTTCTCTTCAATTGCCAAATTGACTTCTTCTGGTACAGCTCGAATATTACTGAAACCACGTCGAAATATAACAAAAACTTTATTCGCACCACAACGTAATGCCGATGTAGCACAATCAAAAGCTGTATCACCAGCACCCAAAACAACAACAATACCATGTAAATTTGGCAATTTATTACGACACTGACATAAAGTCGATTTACTATAAATTGAAATTTGTGGTAGGAAATTTTTCGATGTATAAAATCCCATTTCGGTTGTTAAATTTGCAAATAGAGAATTAATTTTCGGTTGTGGTAAACCGATTCCTAGGAATATAGCATCGGATTGTGGTAAAATTTGATTTAATGTTAGATCTTTTGTTGATAATTGACGGCCAGTTTCGATTTTAACACCCAAATCTTTGACTAATTGTATTTCGAAATTCACCACATCGATTGGTAGACGGTATTGTGGAATTTCAGATGTACTAAAATGATAATTATCAAAATGAAAATATTGTATATTAGATAGTAATTGTTGTGAAATAAATAAACCTAAGTCCTCCGATGTAGGTTTCTTTCTCGTAAATTGTGATATTTTGATAGCCTAAACGTCCTAGAAACGTTGCACAGGATAATGAAGCTGGTCCACCACCAAATAAAATAATTCTACTGTCAGATCTAGAAGGTTTTGGTGTTTTTGGATTTAGTTGTTGTTTAATTCCCATTTTACTAAAAATCTCAGTTGCGAATTGTTGTAAACCACCTATATTGATCGGTCCTTCTTCAGATGCTTGTAAATTACAACCACCGACACATAGATCACTAGTAGGACATACCATGCCGCATGTAATACCTAAAGGGTTATCAGAAAAAATCGCCTTAGCCGCTCCATAATAATTCTAAATATATATAAATAATAAATATGTAAATTCAATTGTTATTATTATTATCATCATCATCTTATTATCAATTAAAACCTTATTGGCTATGCTGGTGATGAACGATTTTATATCGAGTTGTGTTGGGCATGATTTTTGACAAGGTGCATCGGCACATTTCAAACAACGGCTAGCTTCACGTAATGCACCACGTTCACTTAATGTTGTCGGTTTAATGTCACTGAAATCATTCTCTAAATTCGGACAGGTTTGACATTTTTTATCGTTATTACGTTTCCAATGTTGTTTGTTAATTTTCGTTTGATTTGTTGGAATCAAGTTCGAATAAGAACGAACTTTTGGATTCAATAGTAATAAATTCTGTGAAATGAAAATGAATTATTAAAATTTTATAATTTATTATTACAAAGCACAAAACTTACCTCAATGTCTGGCAAATCTATGCTAATTTTTGCCATGATAAAACGCACTGGTTTTCGATCACAACTTGGAATAATATTAATGGTGTTTTCGTGTAGAATAATAAAAGTGAATGTTTATTATCTCGACTAGAAACAAAGGTCAATCAATTATAGATAATCAAGAAATATAAATATTTAACTTATGATAACAAGAAGTTCTAGGGAAAATTCTAAATAATAAAAATTTTATATACTTTTATTCTATAAATCTTATAATAATAATAATAATAGTAATAATCTATATTTATTATTTACAAAATTACACGTAATTTTTAATTAATATTATTATTTTGTTATAACATCACACACTTATCCATTCATTAATTAGATAGATTAATTTCGGTTTTGTTATTAAATCGAAACCAGCTGACATTTTAATCCGTTCTGTTTTTTTTCCTCCACAAAACAATTACAATAATTAAAGCAAATTATTATAAAAATAGATAATTATACAATTAGAATTTCAATAAAATTTTAAAAATTCACTAAACAATTAATTAATAACGTAGAAAATATAAGATGATAATAAGTATGCCGAATTTTTATAAGCTTATTTACAAATTTCAAGAACTTTCCAGTAGTTTAAAACAAAACAATAATAATAATAAAAATCATACATATGTATATGTATACTGGAAAGTGATTCTATACTATCAGTAAAAAACTGTACAATGAACAAGTTAGGTGATAACAATTACAATAAAACCAAAAAAATTATTTGAGAAATTTTGACCCATTATTGTGGGGAGGAGAAATATCACCATATAAAACCTTGAAATTTTCGATAGATTTACAACCAATTAATTTTATATCGAGTATGCAACAATAGATGCAAATAATAAGAAAAAAAATAATAGCAATTTTGCAATGAATCACATTTACACAATGAATATCTCTAATATTATTTTTATCCCTTAATATTTAAATTATAAAATCTTGCAATTCAATGATAATAAAACATAATAATAATAATAATAATGATAAAATTAAGATAATTTCCAATGATTTCAAATTTAGAAAGCAAAATGCGGTTAATTATAACAACATTTAAAAATTCTGATAGTTAAATTATTGTTTTTTCTTTCAATAACACGTCTAAGCATTTTCCCATT
>JAZBGX010000159.1:10411-24532 GCA_037414775.1 Zonitis immaculata
CACACATTTACGTTTAGGTTTGACTGGCATTACTGGGCATAATACAGCTCTAATAGCTTCATCAAATACGGTTTTCAGTCCTTTTTGTGTTAATGCTGAACATTCCAAATATTTCACAGCACTTATTTCTTTCGCCATCGCTAATCCCTACAAAATTTTAACAATTATTTCAAATAAACCAACAAAAAAGTATAATAGAATAGTAATACTTGTGGATATGTGATTGGTGCTAGTTTTTTATCTTTCAACTTTTCAATTGTAACACGATCATCACGTAAATCTAATTTAGTACCAACTAAAATTATAGGCGTATTTGGACAATGATGTCTAACTTCCGGATACCACTGAAAATCGAATTAAATTATTCTAATATTGCGAAAAATTAAAAACAATTCATTTACTTTTGCTCGGACATTTTCGAATGATGCTGGATTAACAAGTGAAAAACATATAAGGAATACATCAGTTTGTGGATAAGATAATGGTCGTAATCTATCATAATCTTCTTGACCGGCTGTATCCCATAATCCTAAATTAATCGGTTTACCATCTACCATAACATTAGCTGAATAATTATCGAAAACTGTTGGTATATATTCACCAGGAAATGCATTTGTTGTATAACTTATTAATAAACAAGTTTTACCAACGGCACTAAAAAAACATTAATAATTCTATTAAAATTGAATGAGTTATCATTTTCCAAACTTACCCATCACCAACAACAACACATTTTATCGCTTGCATTTTATTTTGTTAAATCAAAATTAAAATAAAAAATTAAATGGAAAAGTCTCTAAACTTTGTTGGGTGATTATTCAATTTTTGCGTTGTAAATTATTAAATCCAATATAAATAAATTTTATATTTAAACTTATACAATAATCAAAATGGGTGTGTGTATGTGTGTATCAGTTTAATAGGATGATACAAGGACGTTTTCCAATTACATCGAACAATTGAGAATACATTCAAAACTAACACTACAAACTAATTATTTAATTTTTTTATAACAATTATTCATTAGCTCTGTTCAATTAAAAAAAAAATATTAATTATAACTGATAATAATTATCGAAAATGCCACACGTAGTGATGACAAACTGTCAACCACAAATTTACGTATTACCAACCGCAATCATTACCAGAGGAAAATGTCACCAAACCAAAAAAATAACATTAAACAATATATTTCTCAACTTTTCCAACTCTAATGTACTCCTTTTTGAATATTTTCCAATTATCAATCCATATATTCTATATAAGTAGTATTGATTCGATACTATAATTATTATTTATATTTTAATGATTGATGCGCTATTTGCAGTTCTAGAAAACAAAAAGGCGGTTATTTCAAATAAAATATTGGGTTTATTTTAAAATTTTTATTCGATAAACTTTAAAAGTTACACAAATTCGAACAATAAAATACAATTTCGAAAATTCCAGTTAATTGATCTTATTCATGCACCTATATTCTCTCTCAAATTGTGGAAATTTCGAAATTGTATTATTAGAGTTTCGTTTGTTTTTTTCTTTAACAATAGTTTACAATCGATTTATTATAATTAATTATTATAATCAAACTCAATTCGTATACGTGTTTTGTTTCTAAGTAACATTTCAATCAAGAATAAATTTTTGAAAATCATCAATATCACAGTATTCTTGTTATAATTTTTTTTTTGTTTTTTCTTCTTAAATAATTGAATCCAAATCGAGCTTACAATTAGATTAAGTTTGTTCGTCTCGCAATTCGCAAATCATAATTTTAATAAAATGCTAAGCTCTAATTTTAACCAATAATAAATATTAATTTACAAAATAAATAAATAGACAAACAGAAATAAAATGGGGTTAAATGTTGAAAAAATTATATACAACTTTATAAGATAGTGTTTTGTTTGTTTTTTGTTAAAATCTATTGAAATAATTTTTTGGCATAACACCAAATTCGGAAAAAGTATTCGTCTTTACGTAACAATTTCCCTTTAGCATATGAATGTATATCAGCATCCATATTAGCTTCTCTTAACCATGATGTTGATGTTTCCGTACTATAAGATGTAGCTTCACGATCGGTGGCTTCTCTAAAATCTTCTTGATCCGTTTCTAAAATCAACCAACAAATTAATCAATCATCACAATAAAACTAAATTGTCTAAAATATTACCTCCTGATGGTAGTACTTTGAATGGTTCATCCGATTCTAAAGGGTCACTTAGACCAATTTCATTTTTAGCAAAGATTCTCATCATATATTCATGGTCTTCTTGTAGATCACGTATTGTGAATTTTTGTACACCTTTACCAACACGACCAATTTCCATCCACATTGTTTTCTTTGTATCACGTATAGCTATATTGTAACCTAATAATGGAGCACCACCATCCGATTCCGGTATACCCCATTCAATTACAATCGCATTAGGACCAATTGTACGGATTTCTAATGGAGCTGTTGGTGGTGATGGTACAGCTGGAAAAAAAGTCGAGAAAATTAGAATCCAATCAAATCAATGAATTTTATAACTTACTAGCATGTGTTCGTAATTGGACTAATTCCGAAGTGGCTGGTACACTTAAACCAACAGCATTTTCAGCATAGACTCTAAATAAATAATCACTTTTTTCTTTGAGATTTTCAAATTTATATTGTAAATTGAAAGCTTCTAAAGTTGCAACCTTTTCCCATTTCGGCATAAATTCCAGTTTCTTTTCAATAACATAACCAATAATTTCACTACCACCATTATTCAATGGTGGTTCCCAATTTAATGTTGCACTACGACTTGTTACATCATGAACATTCAAGTTGATTGGAGGCGAGGGTGGTGCTATATTGGCAAAAAAAAAAGAAATAATTGAAATGAATCCAAACAATTTTTTTTTGCATTAATCGAAAGCTTACTTCTAGTTCCTAATTTAGTTGGTGGGAAAATGCCAAGCAAGCAATAAAGCGAGTCGTCACTTTTTTCAAATTGATACCGAATTCCTGCATAAGCGTTAGAAGCATAATCAAGCATATTGAGTATATTTGGGAGATTTAGTTGGATACTTACTAATTCTAGAGCCGGCTACAATTATATCATCAGGTGAATATGGTTCACTGATACCAATTGCATTCCTTGCTGTTATCCGGAATTGATAACCATGATCTTTCTTTAAATAATTGACTGGAATGTCAGTAATATCACCTTTGGTATTACCAATTTTTTTGAAATCTTGCTTCGTTGTTATCTCTTTCATTTCAACAATATATTCGATAATTGGCGAGCCACCATCCGATTCGGATGGTAACCATTTTAATGTGAATGATGTGGCTGACATACCGGTAACTTCTAATGGACCTCGAGGTGGTGATGGTTTGCCTATGACAAATGAGTATAAAATTATGTAAGATAAATCTTATATGTTATATGGCACAACGTCATCAAAATTATTATCACTCTCCATTTAGGGGAAAATATGGAAAAAGCTTTTACCTCCTGTCTTCAATTTGGATGACGTTTTGATTGTTTCAACTGTACAAGAATATTCGAATTCGTCTTCGGCAATAGCTTGATGGACAATAAGTTTTTTAATCGTTTTCTCTGAAATTATGGTATATTTCGTAGATTTCTCAATAATTCTTCCTTGTTTCAACCATTGTACATCAGCTTCTCTAGATAATTCAACCAAAAATTCAGCATCCGTACCAATTGGTATAATTGTAAATTCCGGTAATTGTCGTATGAATGATATAGTTGGTACTTGTACAGTTAATGTAGCATTTGATTTTTGTTTACCAACAGCACATGTATAAATACCACCATCGTCTGTTTGTGTATTATAGATTTTCAATTTTTGTCGTTTACCATCAATCGATAATTGTATATGTTCAGAAAATTGTATCTCTTCATCATCTTTATACCAATTAACTAGAGCATCGCCTTTAGTCAATTCAATTTCGAATATAGTCTTATCACCTTTATTAACAGTTTTATCTTGTAAGGGTGTTATAATTTCTGGTGGTAATTCGATTACTGTTACCTCAGCACGACATTGATCATCTTCACGTAAGCTACAAACATATTCGCCTTCATCGTGTATTGATGTTGTACGTATTAATAATTTACGTACGCCGGCATCATGTTCAAATTGATATTTATCATTATGATGATCAACATCAATAACATTACCATCTTTATACCAAGTGACATTGGCTGTATCTGATGTTAATTCAACTTCTAGTATTGCCGTTTCTTTTTCTGTTATCTCCAAATCTTGTAATTTACGTATAAATTCAGCACGTGTTTGTTGTATTTGTACAACAGTTTCGGTTTTTTGATTTTTAACACAACATTTATAATAGCCGTCATCATTTTTCGTGGCATTCTTAATAACTAATTTATGTAATTTACCATCTTGCATCAAAATTCTATGGTCCATACCGCTAATTTCATTATTATTACAATACCAGTTTGTCGATACAATATGTGATGTCTCACATTCTAATTCGACAGTTTCACGTTCAACACCAATATAAGATTCTTTCAATTTTCTAACAAATCGTACATCATCCACATCAACTGTTACTCTAGCACCATGCGAAGCTTTACCAGCTGTATTACTAGCAATACATTTATAATCACCACTATCACTTTCTGAATTTGCATTGTTGATTAATAATTCCGTATTTTCACCATCATAAGAGATTTTTATACGTTTACCAGATTTCAATGGTTTATTATTACGCAACCATGCAACTTCCGGTACTGGATTACCAATAACACGTGCAAATAATCGAATTGTACCTTTATCAGGTATTGTTGATTCTTCGAAACGTTCCACAAATAATGGAGGCTCTGCATTATCAGGATATTCTACAAAATTAATAAAAACGATTGTCAGATTAGATTTAATTATCTAAAATTACTATTTTGAAAGAGCAAGCAACAAAAAGCACAATTTTGGGATATGATAATTTGTAGAAATAAAAGAGGCATTTTTTTTGAGTAAATTCATTTTTATTCCATTTGTTTGATTGATAAGCATTTGGGTTGGTAGCGAAGCAGGCAATTAGAAATTATAATTGTGACTTTACCCTCAACAGTTAATTGTGCGGTAGTTTCAGTAGTACCAACTATATTGGTAGCTTTAACTGTATATTCGGCTGTATCATCTTCTGTTGTATTTGTTAAAACTAATGTGTACGTATTGTCATCAATTTGTTTTGTTGTTGTTGTTGTTGTTGTTGTTGTTGGCTTAATAGGTTGTCCATTTTTGTACCATTGGATTGTTGGTGTGGGTTGTCCAACAATTGTCGTACTTAAAATAACCGTTTCACCTTTTCTAATTGTTATCGATTTCAATGGTTCCAATATTTGTGGTGATTCTTTATCACTAGTTTTAACTTTAATTGTAAATTGTACAGACGATTCACCTTCACGATTCCTAGCCAATATTTCATAAGTACCTTCTTGGTCTTTTTCAATCTCTTTAATTTTCATTACAGTACTATACATATGTACATCAGAACTAGTTGTGATTGTTACATTTTGTTTTGTTACAATTTTCCGCCCATTACGGAACCATAAAATATCCGGTTCTGGTACAGCTACCAAATGACAATCAACAACAACATCGGCACCTTTCGGTACATATTGCGCTTTGGGCTTACGCGAAAATGTCGGTGGAATACCTTCTAAAATATCAACTAATGATGATTCACGTGACATACTACGTCTTGATAAACCCGTTATATCATCGGAGCCATGATCAGTTAATGGATGTTCAACAATTAATTCGGTGGTACTTGATGCAAAACCGGCTGTATTTTTAGCTACACATGTAAATGTACCAGCATCTTCGGGAAATACCTCATTAATTATTAATGTTGCTATATTATCATCATCGTAATACATTTGGAAATCTTGTGATGATTTTATTATAGCAGTTTGCCGGAACCATGTGATTTGTGGTCGTGGTATACCTTCAACTTGACATTCGAATTGTACCGTATAACCATCTGGAGTGATGATTGGTTGTAGTTTTTGTATGAAACGTGGCGCTACCGCTTTCTCTTCAGGTTTTGGCTCTACAAGCAAAGAACCCAATGATACAACGAAAATTCAACCTAATCAAATAAAAACACTTACTTTCAAAGACTGGAAGTTTATCAATTTTCTCATTGAGTTTCTTTTGCAAATACAAATTATAGTTAGTTTCATCCATTAATAATTGCGCTGGAACCCAGCCTTTTTCGTCAGTTAAATATTTCTTTACATACCACCAATCTTCATTGTCAGTTTCCAAAACATAAACTTTCTCACCTTCCACTAAATCAATAGCTTGATCAGCTTCAGCTAAATATGAACAAATCGAGAAATACACGTCGCCTTCATGAACTTCCACTTCAATAATTTCTGGACCTTCAATAATTTCCTCTTCTCTGGTTATACTTAAAGATGCTTCTTCTAAAAATTGTGCACCGTTTATTTAAATAATCAAACAAGAAAACTTTAAGCAATCAAGCGTGAATAATAGAGAAAAAAAAATGAGCGCATCAATTGAAAAAGGAAAAAGAGAAATTAAGCTGTAATGCTGAAAAATTTGCTCCGAGCAGTTTGAAAAACTTATTAAATCACCTTGATCGAAAGATGGTTGTTGTGGTAGTTTCTTGTGTTTGATCGTCATCGATTCTTCTTCATAACTCTTTGTTACTGGTTTTCGTTTCAATCCAATCGATACTTCCTCTTCATCTTCTTCAAATACCGAATATTTTCGTGATGGTCGCCGTTTAAATGGTACATGGAAACTTTCCGATATTTCATCATCATCGTATGGTAATTCTTCAGCATCACTACCTTCATCGATAATTTCCTCAATAGTTGGTCCTTCTTCTTCAATTTCTTTATGGATTTTTATTGTTTCTTCACCAGCCTCTTCTGAGTAAGTTTTTGGTTTTTGTTTTTTCAATTTTACTTTACCGGACATTGAAATTTCTTCTTCAGCATAAGAATCTAAAGATATTTTGAATTCTTGTTCAACATCTTCTTTTGTTTTTGTCGATCTTGGACGGAATGTGACATTTTCCACTTCGGTATATTCAGGTATTTCAGGTTTCTTTTTAATCTTACGCAACTTTTTAATTGTTACTTCTTCACTTAGCTCTTGAATTTGTGGTGGTTTTGAAGGAGGCCCTTTTTTCTTTATCGTAAATTCATGAATTTCTTCAGGTTTCTCTTCAATTTCATATTTCTTAACAGTAATTTCAGCTTCAGCTTTATCTTCGGTTTTTTGTTTCTCTGGTTTCTTTTTGATTTTCACATCTTCTTCAGTTGTTACTTCGTCTGGCTTTTTCTTGATTGTAAATTCAGTTTCTTCTTCGTCTTCTTCTGATGGTTTAACAATTGAAGGCTTCTTAATTGTTATTTCATCTGCAGCTTCTTCTGTTTGCTTTTCTTTTTTAGGCTTCTTCTTTTTGGTCACATTAACTTCTTCCACTGTAATTTCTTCAGTTGTTTTTTCTGGCGCTTTTTTGATTGTAAATTCAGCTTCTTGCTCTCCAAATTCTTCTGGTTCTTTTGGTTTCTTCTTCTTTATTACAAATTCCTCTGTGACTGTTTCCTCTTTGTCTTCGATTTCTTTCGGTTTTTTGATAGTAATTTCGTCTGCAGCTTCTTCAATTGGTTTTTTGGGTTCTTTGAGTTTTTTCTTTTTAATAATTTTAACCTCTTCACTAGTTTCTTCCGTTTTAATGGGTTTGGTTATTGTGACTTCAGCTTCCGGCTCTTCAGATTGTTTAGGTTCTTGTTTCTTCTTTTCTATAATAATTTGTTCGGGAGCCTCATGCGGTGTTTCTTCTTCTTTTTCTTCTTCGATAACTACTTCTTCTACTTCTGTTTCTCTAATAATTTCTTCCGGCTTTTGTATTGTAACTTCAGCCGCTGCCTCTTCAATGTTCTTTTTATCTTTCGGTTTCTTTTTTTTAGTTACTTTAACTTCTTCAACTGTAACTTCTTCAATTTTCACTTTGGGCTTTTGACTTATAGTAACTTCTGTTTCTGGTTCTTCTGGTTTCTCGGGCTTTTGAGGTTTCTTTTTCTTTATAACAATTTCTTCTACGACATCTTCAACGGTCTCCTCAATTTCCTCCGGTTTTTTGATTGTTATCACATCAGCTGCTTCTTCATCGGACTTAATTGGTACTTTCGGCTTTCGTTTTTTGACAATTTTCACTTCTTCCACATGAGCTTCTTCAAATTTGTCTTCAGGTTTTCGCTGTATTGTGATCTCTGCTTCAGACTCGTCAGGTTTTTCCAGTTCTTCAGGCTTTTTCTTTCTAACTATAACTTCTTCTACAACAGTTTCTTTCTCAATTTTTTGATCAGGTTTTTTTGTTATAAGGATGTCTGCCTCAGGCTCTTCAAGATTCTCAGGTTTATTAGATTCCTTCTTTTTAATTACAACTTCTTCGACAACAGTTGTTTCTTCTTCGACTTTTTCTTCAGGTGTCTTTTGTATTGTTATTTCTGCCTCAGGCTCTTCAGGCTTCTTAGGCTCCTTAGGTTTCTTCTTCTTAATTACAACTTCTTCTACAACAATTTCTTTATCAATTTCTTGATCAGGTTTTTCAGTTATAGTGATTTCTGCCGCAGGCTCTTCAGGTTTCATAGGTTCCTTGGGTTTTTTCTTCTTAATTACAACTTCTTCGACTACAGTTGTTACTTGTTCGACTTTTTCTTCAGGTTTCTTTTGTAATGTGATTTCCGCTTCAGGCTCTTCTGGTTTCTTCGGCTCTTTAGGCTTTCTCTTTTTAACTAAAACTGCTTCTACAACAGTTTCTTCTTCAATTTCTTGATCAGGTTTCTTTGATATAGTGATATCTGCCTCCGGTTCCTCGGGCTTCTTAGGCTCCTTAGGTTTCTTCTTTTTAATTACAACATCTTCGACAATAGTTATTTCTTTTTCGAGCTTTTCTTCAGGTTTCTTTTGTATTACAATTTCTGCTTCAGACTCCTCGGGCTTCTTTGGCTCTCTGGGTTTTTTCTCTTTAATTAAAACTTCTTCGACAACAGTTTCTTGCTCGACTTTATCTTCAGGTTTTTTGATAACTATTTCAGCCTCTGGCTCTCCAGATTGCTTTGATTGTTTTGGTTTCTTCTTTTTGACAATTACTTCTTCAACAGTTGTTACCTCTTCAATTTTTTCATCAGGTTCCTTCTTTATTTTGATTATTGCCTCATCTTCTTTTTCAGGCACTTTAAGTTTCTCTGTGGGAACTTCCATAATTGCTTTTTCTTGAGGCTCTTCCTTTTCACGTTTTTTGATTGGTTTCAGCTTAATTTCTTCAGGTTGCTCTTCAGGCTTTTCTCTTTGTTTAACTTTGAATTTGATTATTTCTTCTTCTTCCGTCTCGGGTTTCTTTGGAGCACCCTTCTTTAATGGTATTTCCACTGTTTCCGGCTCAGATTTTTCTTTTTTCTTACGTTCATATTTACCTTTTGGTTTTTCTGGCTTTTCCTTCTCAATTTTGTTAAATTCGGGGCGGTCCAATTCTATTTCCTCTGGACTTTCCCGCCCAGTTTCAAATGGTTCAAATGTCAAGGTTTCTTTTTTCTCTTCCGATTCTTTCTCTGGTTTCTCAACATCTTTTATTTCTGTTATTTTAGGAACCTTTGGTTCAGGAATGTCTTCTACTACTCGTTTTTCCGGAATTTTCTTCAACTTTATAGGTTCTTTTTGATCATCTGGTTGTTCTGGTACTTTTCCTTTGCCGATAACAAGTGGTTTTATTCCCTCTTTGTCATCTACTCTTGGCTTTTTGGGCTCTTTTCCTTTTCTATATTCATCGTCAACTGTTTCTAGTTCTTTCTTCTTTGATTCTTCTATTTCCAAATCTAGTTTCTCAAGGTCTTCAAGTTCTATACCCGCATCCTTCAATTTTCTTCGCTTGGTTTTTGGTACTTTTTCGGCTTCTTTCATATTTCTGGATAAAACTCCATTATCTTTATAAATGGGCTTAAGCTGGGTGATTTGAGGCAAACGTTCCGCTTCGTCTTTAGGAGGAAATTCAACGTGTTTGATTCTACTTTTAAGTAGGAATTTGGGAAGTCTAGCTTCTTTTTTTTCTGACTTTTTAGGAGCTTTTGGTTTCTTCAATTTTATTTCTGTTAATTGTATCTCTTGTGGCTTCTTTTCTTTGGTTTCAGGCTTACGCTCGACGATTTCAGCCGGCTCTTGTTTCGTAGGTTCGACTATAACTGATTTATCTTCTGTAGGTTTCGTTTCTTTAACTGATGGCAAAATTTCTTCTTCTGATTTATCTTCTTCAACAGACTGTATTGTTTCTTCTTCAATTTCGTCAGTTTCTAATGGACTTTCTTCTGCACCTTTCGGCCTCTTTTTTATTTTTTTGATGACCTTGGTAGTCTCTTTCTTTTGCTGCTCGCCACCAGATCCGATATCAATTTTTTCTTCAATAGTCTTATCTACTGGGACTTTTTCTGGTTCTGGTTTCATCAAAATTACTTTTTGCTCTTGCTCTTCAGGTACTTCTTTTTTGATTGGTTTCAACTTGATTTCTTCAGGGACATCTTCTGGTTTATCTTTCTGTTTATATTTGAGTTTGATTTCAGGAATATCTTCCGCCTCTGTTGGTTTTGGAACCCCTTTCTCTAACGGAATCTCGATAATTTCTGGTTCTGCTTTCACTTCTTTTTTCTTTGGTTTCGTTGGCTTATCCTTTTTGGGAAGTTCTTTCGAAGGTTCTTCTTCATTGATGGGTTCATATTTCAATTTTTTAGTATCTTCTCTGTCGATGTCATATGGTTCAAATGGAAGCAATTCTGGTTGAGGTTTGTCTTCTGTTTCTGGTTTAGGTTTTTCTTCATCAGACACTTTAGCTTTCTTTTCGGGTAGAGGTATTTCTTCCTCTTTTGCTTTTTGAGGAACTTTTTTCAAAGCTACTGTTTCTTCTGTTTCTGTAGTTTCTGGTATATTACCTTTGCCTAATTTGATCTTAATTTCTTCTTCTTTCGGCACTTCTTTTTCTTTCTTGGGTTTGCGTTGATATTTATATTGCTCATCTACAGTCTCAAGCTCTTTTTTCTTTAATTCGTCCAATTCTAGATCTAGTTTTTCTAGGTCTATAAGCTCTTTGTCAATTTCTTTAATCTTAATGGGTCTCTTCTTTTTGACTTTTTTGGCTTCTTCAACATTTCTAGATAATATACCGTTATCTCGATAAACTGGTTCTAAGTGTGTTATTGCTGGTTTTTGCTCTGATTCTGAAATTGGTGGGAACGGTATGTATTCAATTCTACTTTTAAGAAGTACCTTGGGTTTCTTGAATTTATCTTCTTTCTTCTGAGGTATTTTAGTTTCTTTTAATTTTATATCAGCCAAGTTGATCGGTGGTATTGGTTCAGTAATTTTAATACGTTGTAATGGAGCTAAAGTTCTACGTTCTATGATTTGTATTTTTGGTTTTTCTTTCTTACGAACGTCAGGTTTTTTCTTGTACTCTTCATGAACCGTTTCTAATTCTAGTTTCTTAAGTTGTTCTACTTCTAAGTCAAGTTTTTCTAATTTTTTTCTATCAATTGGTATCTTCTTCTTCTTCTTCTTAACTTTTTCTGCTTCTTCAACATTTCTAGACAAGATTCCACTGTCTCTATAAACTGGTTCTAAGATTGTAATGGTTGCTTTTTGTTCTCGTTCTCTCTCAGGCGGAAAAGGTGAATGAGCAATTCTGCTTTTGAGCATTATTTTAGGTACCTTGGTCGATTTAATTTCTTTCTTTTCTGGTATTTTTGGTTTACGTAATTTGATTTCAGCGAAAAGAGGTTGTGGCTCTGTTACTTTCAATTTTTGAGGAATAGAAGAGATGCGATTAGTTTCTATTCGCATTAATTGAGGTTTCTCTTTTTCTTTAGACACTACCTCAATTATTGATCGTTCACTTACTTCCTCTTTTTGTATTTTTTCGGATTGCATTTCTGACTCCGGTTTCATAACTTTAGGTTTCTTCACTTTCTTTATTACACTTGATTTTTCTTCGATTTGTTCAACTTTTGGAATCTGATAAGGTTTCTCATCATTAATCTCAGGTATTGTTTGATCTTGCTCGATTATTTGAATTGGTTTTGTATCGACTATCTCTGGCTGCTTTTCTACTTCTTCTGGTTCAGTCATCTTTTCTATTGCTTCAATAGGCATTTCGTTTTCTTTGGATGGTTTTCTTTTCGGTTTCTTGATAGTTTTTACTTTCTTAAACTTCGGCTTTTCTTCAGATGGTTCCAATTCAAGTTCATCTTCCTCTATGTCATGAGCAGGTACAGCGTCAGGTCTACCAATAATGTCTTTCTCTACTTTTTGAATTTCCTCTGGTCGTTCTGGTTTTTCAATCGGTTTCAACTTAATTTCTTCCTTTGGCGTTTCAGGTTTGTCTTTCTGTTTAGCTTTCATATGTATCTCATGTTCTTCATCCATGGGCTGTGGCTTGGGTACTCCTTTTTTCAACGTTATTTCTTCTACATCGGGTTGAGGTTTCTCCTTTTTCTTTTTCAGAACTTTCTCAATACTCTTATCAGGTTTCTCTTTTTCTGGCTTTTCGTGTTCAAATTTTTCCAATTCTTCTTTTTCCGGTCTCTCATGATCTATGCCGAAAGGTTCAAATTTAATTTTATCTTCATCTTCTACGATTTTCTTCGGTTGCTTCGGTTTCTCTTCTAATTCTGTCACTTTAGGTGTTTTGAAAGGCACTTCTTTATCTTTCATAACATTTTCAGGTGCCTTTTTCAATTTCACTTTTTCTCCTTCTTCTTCAACTTTAGGTATTTTACCTTTGCCTATTTTGATATCTTTTGGTTCTTCACTTGGTTCTGGTTTCTTTTTGGGTCTCTTCTCATATTTATATTCATCATCAACTTTTTCTAGTTCAGTTTTCTTCAATTCACCCAATTCTAAATCGAGTTTCTCCAATTCTTTGAAGTCCTGGTCAAGATTTTTGAGTCGTCGTTTCTTAGTTTTAGGTACTTTTTCAGCTTCTTTCATATTTCTCGATAATACACCATTATCACGATAAACTGGTTCTAACTCAGTAACTTTAGAATTCTGTTCTTTTTCATTCAATGGCGGAAATTCATTAAATACAATTCGACTCTTCAATCTCATTTTAGGTATTTTGACTGATTTAATTTCTTTCTTTTGCGGTACCTTTGGCTTTCGTAATTTGACTTCAGCGAAATGAGCGGGTAAATCTTTGATTTCAACAATTTTGGATTTCATTGGTTGGTGCTCAATACGTTCAATTGGCATTAAAATAGATTTCTGTTTCTTTAAAGGAACTTTCTTTGGTTTCTCAATAATCTCCTCTTTAGGGCTCTCCATAGCTAGTTCTTCTTTTACTAGTTTTTCTTTCGGTTTAATTTTCTTTACTTTTCGTTTTAATCTTCCTTTTTCAGTCACGACTTGTTCTTCTTCTTCTTCTTCTTCTTCTTCTTTTGAAGGCTCTTCTTTTTCGATGTCTTCAATTGAGGGCTTTTCTAGTTCGATACTTTCTTCTTTAGGTTTTTTAATTTTTTTGATTTTTTTGTCTTTCTTAACTTCTTCTTCTTTTGAGTCTTCGATCTCAACATCTACTACTTTAACTTCTTGTAATGGCGATTGTTTTTCGATGATAACAGTTTTAAAATCATCAGGTGTATCTTCGTTTACTAAAACTTCTTCTTCAGGTTGTGATTCTTCACTTGGTCTCAATTTCTTAATTTTTTTCACTCTTCTGTGTTTTTCAACAATTCCATCAGATTTCTTGATTTCTACTTCTTCCACTTTAGCTTCTTGTAATTGTTGTTCTTTTTCGATAATTGCAGTTTGTAGATCTTCTGGTTTTGATTCCAATTCAATAACTTCCTCTTCTAATTGTAGTTCTTCACCTGGTTTATCTTTTTTGATTTTCTTGACTTTTTTGATTTTCTTTTTTGTTTCAACGGTTCCTACAAGTAATTCTTCTGGTGTATCTTCAACTGTCTCTTGAGGTATCTCTCCTTCTAACTCTGGTATGACTTCATCATCAATTGGTTTTTGACTTTCAACTTGTTCAACAATAACTGAGTCATTTACATCAGTTATTTG
>JAZBGX010000159.1:24623-45985 GCA_037414775.1 Zonitis immaculata
GTGTCGAAATAGTGACAAAAATAATGTATTCATCTTACCTAAAGGTGTTTCAGCTGTATGTTCTAAAGTGTGTACTTCTGTTATAGTTTTTGTGGAATTTATAGGTGTCAACTTGGGACTTGTTTTCTCTACAATTTTTGGTGTCTGATCGAAATCAGTTACCGTTTCAAATTCAAGTGGTTCAGTGAAATTATTTTCAGATGTGTAAATGTTAACTGTAACTTCTGGTAATTTATCATCCTCTTGAATCGTTATAATTTCAGTTATTTCCGGCTGACCATTAGCATCTTCTTTTTTAATCACTTGTTTTTTAACTTTTTTAGTTTTCGTTTTACCTTCTTTAATTCTTTTAGTGAGCTCAATAGTTTCTGGTATTTCTTCACTTGGTTTCAATTCAGTAAATTTAGGAAGTTCTTCAGGAACCATTTCGATCATGGTAATTGTTGTTTCAGGTTCATTATCACCTGCTTGAGTTACCTCAATATTAGTGATTTCTTCTATAGGACCTTCTTGTTTCTTGATAATCTTCCTTTTTGTTACATTCTTAACAGGACCTTTGTGTGTCTTGACTTCAGTAATTGTAACTTCTTCAGGGTATTCAACAAAAGTAGGCTGGATTTTTTTGTATTTAGTCTTTTCAGTTTCGAGAGGTCTCGCCAATTCTTCTTTTAGTGGCTCTAAATCATCATGAACGACTGTCTTAACAGAAATTTCAGGCTTCTTATCATCCTCTTCAATTGTAACAATTTCAGTGACTTCTTTTTTACCATCAACATCTTTAGCTATAGTCCGTGTTCTCTTTTTAGTCTTTTTCAATTTACCATGAACTACCACTTCACTTACTTCTAATTTTGCTGGTAATTCTTCAATTATTTTAGCTGCGGCAATTTCTGGAATTTCATCAGCAATAATTTCTTCAACTGTTACTGTTGTGATTGGTGCTTCACCTTCTTGTTGGGCTGTTTCTATTTTTGTTATCTCTTGAATAGGGCCAACTTGCTTTTTAATGATTCTAGTTGTTTTAGTTTTCTTCAGTGGTTTACCTTGTTTAGTTATTACTTCAGAAACTGTAACTTCTACAGGTAATTCAACAGTAGTTGGTGTTAATTTCTTTGGTTTCTTCTTATCAGGTTTAAAACTTTCAATATGTTCTTCGTTTTGATCTTCAATAGTGGAAATATCGTGGGATCGCGTTGTTACTGTAGTAACTGGTTTTTTACTATCTTCTTGTAATGTAACAATTTCAGTTACTTCTTGTTTTTCGTCCTTATCTTTCTTAATAATACGCGTTCTCTTTTTGGTCTTCTTCTTTTTGTCACCTATAATAACTTCATGCTCTTCAATTTCTTCAGGTAATTCGATTATTTCTTTGGCTTGTTCTACTTCAGGAATTTCATCAGCAATTATCTCTTCAATTGTAACTGTAGTTTCCGGTTCTTTACCTTCTTCTTTCGCAGTTTTAATTTCTGTTATTTCTTGTATAGGTCCAATTTGTTTCTTAATCACCCTTTTAGTTGTAGTTTTAATTTTGGGGCCTTGTTTAGTCATCACTTCAGTAACTGTAACTTGTTCTGGTAATTCTACAGTGGTTGGTGTAATTTTCTTCAATTTCTTTTTCTCTACAAATGGCTCCACAATTTCTTCTTCTAGCGGTTGAACTGAAGATACATCATGAATATATGTTGTAACTGTTATCTTAGGTTTTTCATCATCTTCTTCAGTCACAACAATTTTAGTTATTTCTGTTTTACCATTATCAATATCTTTTTTCATAACACGTTTCTTTGTTTTCTTTTTCTTCACTTTTCCATCAATAATTTCTTCATGAAGTTCAATTTTTTCAGGTAATTCTTCAATTGTTTCAGCAACTGCTAATTCTGGAATTTCGCCTGCAATGATTTCTTCAACTGTAACTGTAGTTATAGGTTCTTCATCACCGGTCTGTGCTGTTTCTATTTGTGTTATTTCTTGAATAGGGCCAATTTGTTTTTTGAAAGTTTTCTTAGTTGTTGTCTTCTCAATAGGTTTACCTTGTTTCGTAACAACTTCACTGAGTTTAACTTCCGGTAATTCGACAACAATTGGAACAACTTTCTTTGTTTTTTTCTTTTCAGGTTTCAGGGGCTCAATTGACTCATCGTCTACATCTCCAATTCGACCAGTATCATGAACATATGTAGTAATGGCAGTTTTTGGTTTTTTATCATCTTCTTCTATTGTAACAATCTCAGTAATTTCTTGTTTACCGCCGTCTTGTTTTTTGTAAACTCTCCTTCTCACCTTCTTCTTTTTGATTTCACCTTTAACTACTTTTTCGATTTCTTCAACTTTTTCTGGTAATTCTTCAACAAGTTGTGCTTCAATTTCTAATGGTTCTTCAGTCGTAATTTCTTCAATTTTTATCTTAGTCTCTGGTTTCTTTCCATCCTCTTCAACTGTGGTTATCTCTGTTACTTCTTGTACAGGACCCACTTGTTTTTTGAAGACTCTCTTTGAAGTTCTTTTTTTAATAGGTCTACCTTCTTTTGTTAAAATTTCTGTTACTGTTACTTGTTCAGGTAACTCAACGACTGTCGGTTTGATTGTCACTGGTTTCTTTGATTTTGGTTGAATAGGTGTTACTTCATCTTCTTGCAAAGGTGTTATTTCCGATGTATCATGGATAACTATAGTCACTGTAGTCTCCGGTTTCTTATCATTTTCTTCAACAGTAACAATTTCGGTAATCTCTTGTTTACCGCCATCATCCTTTTTGATAACGCGTTTCTTGACTTTCTTCTTGTTAATTTTACCTTTAGCTTTTTCTTCAATTACAAACAGTTTTTCTGGTAATTCAACAACAGGTTGAGCTTCAGTGATCTCAGGGATTTCATCAGCTATTATTTCTTCAACTGTCACTGTTGTTTCCGGTTTTTCACCTTCAATTTCATCCGTTCGAATTTCAGTAATCTCTTGTACAGGACCTATTTGTTTTTTGATCACTTTCCGTTTTGTCAATTTCTTCTTGGGCCCTTCTTTTGTTTCTACTTTCATGATTTCGACTTTCTCGGGTAATTCAACAACAGTAGGCTTAACTTTTTTCGGTTTTCTCTCGTCAATTTGCAACGGTTTTGTAATCCCTTCTTCTGTTTCAGTTGAAGATGTATCATGTACAAAAGTTTTAATTGTAGTTTCTGGTTTCTTGTCGTCTTCTTCGACAGTAACGATTTCTGTCAATTCTTTTTGACCGTCAACATCTTTTTTTATAACTCGTCGACGAACTTTCTTTCTTTTGATTTTACCCTGAACAACTTGTTCGATTTCTTCAACTTTCTCAGGAAGCTCTTCAACAACTGTTGCTTCCATCATTCCTGGCAATTCTTCAGCAACAACCTCCTCTATTGTAACTGTACTTATTGGTTCTTTACCTTCTTCTTCCGCTGTTTCTATATTGATAATCTCTTCAATTGGACCAATACGTTTCTTTATAACTTTTCGTTTTGTAACTTTCTTAACCATTTTTCCTCCTTCAGTTTGTACTTGACTGACTCGTACTTGTTCTGGCAATTCAATCAACGTTGGTTTTATTGTTCTAGGTTCTTTTTTCTCAATTTGTAAAGGTTTAGTTTGTTCTTTGTCGATCTCCTCAATAATTTCTGTAATAACAGTTTGTGGCTCTTTGTCATCTTCTTGAATTGTTACAATTTCAAGAATCTCCTGTTTGTCGCCGAGATCTTTCTTTAAAACACGTTTCTTCTTTCTAGTTCTCTGTTGTTTACCATCAACAATATCAAGAGTAATTTCTTCTTTTTCCGGAGTTTCCAGGATATATCCAATTTTAGGATATTGCCAATCAGCTTCTTTATCAAGTTTTACTGGTGTTAGTTTATCGTCTTGTTGTTTTTTGAATGGCTTCAATTTTATGGTTTCTGGTGTTTCTTCCGGTTTTGGTTTTTGTTTATATTTGAATGTAATATCTTTATCTTCTTCAACAGGTTCAGGTTTAGGTTTACCTTTAATTAGATCAATTTCTTCGATTTCAGGTACAGGTTTCTTCTTCTTCTTAGGTTTATATTTAGATTTGTCTTTATCTTTATCTTCTGGCTTTTCTTCATCTTCATATTTTTCAGGTTTTTCTAAATCTAAATCTGGTCTATCAATGTCGTAGGGCTCAAACTTGGGTCCTTCAATGCCTTCTTCATCTATTTTAGGACTCTCTTTTTGATTTTTAAGTTTTTCTGGTTTTGGTTTTGTTTCATCTGTTTCTAGAGCTTCCTTGAGTTTCTCAGGTATTTTCTTTAATCGAACTTTTTCTAGTTCATTTTTCTCTTGTGGAATATCACCTTTACCTATAATTATTTTTTTCGGTTGTTCAGGCTGTCCTTCAATAGATTTTGGTTGTTTCTCATATTTATCTTTAAGTTTATCTTTCTCAGATTTTGTTTTGTCTGGCATTTCTGTATCGTCAGGTAGTTCTAGCTCAGCAATATATTTGTCAATATGTTTAATTTTGATTTTCTTTTTTTTGAGAACTTCTCGTGCTTCTTTGACATTTCTAGATAACTCACCATGATCCTTTAGATCTCTACGTAATTGGGTGATTGTTGGCTTTTGTTCCTGTTCATTCTCAGGAGGAAACGTGATAAACCTGATTCTACTAGTGAGTCGAAATTTAGGTAAAGTGACCCGTTTAGGTTCTTTCTTTTGAGGCTTCTTAGGTTTCTTTAGCTGACTTAATAAAGGTATCTCTTCTTTATCAATAATTTTTATCTTAGTTGGTTCCATTTTAATTATTTCTAATTTCATTGGTTTAGGTATTCCTGTTTGTGTTTTATCAGTTGGTTTCTCTTTCTTCTTTTTTGGCTTTTTAACTTTTTCGGGATATTCACTAATAATAATTTGTTGTTCAGGTTTTTTACCATCTTCTAAAATTGTAACAATTTCAGTGGCTTCAACTTTTGGCCCAACTTTTTTCAATAAAGTCTTCTTTTTTGTGACTTTTTTCTTTGGTATTTTATCAGATGTACTAATTTCAATAACTTCAACATCCTCAGGTAATTCTGTTAATGGTAAACCTGGTTGTTGATAATCTTCATGGTCCTTATCAACTTCTTCAGTTGCTATTATAATTTCAGGTTTTTCACCTTCTTGTTCTTTTGTTACGATTTTTGTTATTTCCAATTTATCACCTTTATTTTTCTTTATCGTACGTTTACGGATTGTTGCTTTAGTTGGTATGCCTTTTTCATTGATTTCTTGAATTTGTGTTACTTCTTCAGGTAGTTCTTCAACTGTTAATCCAGGTAGTTCTGTTATGTCTTCGCCTGCAAATTCTGGTAATTTATGAGCAATTGCTTTTCGTAATAATTCAGCACGCACTAAATCAATAACTTCTTCTTCATCTGGTAGTTCTTTGTTTTCAAGGAGCGTTGGCACAAATAAAACATTTGCGGGTATCTCTTCTTCATCTTGTTTTGGTTTCTGGGATTTCTTCTTTTTCAATTTTTTAGGCTTATCAATATCTCTTTCTTGTACAGCTACAGTAATTTCAGGAGGTTTACCTTCTTCTTCTATCGTAGTAATTATAGTATCTTCTAGTTTATTGCCTTTTCTTCTCCTAAGTATCTTTTTATTTACTTTTTGTTTCTTCGATTCACCTTCTTTGGTTATTGTTTCGATAATTTGAGCTTCAGTTGGAAGTTCTTCGACATAATTTGGTTCTTCGAGACTATAATCAGGAAGACTTTTCACTTCATCTGGAAGAACAGTTTCTTCAACTGTAACAATAAACGTAGGTTTTTCATCGTCAATTTCTACAGTAAGAATTTCAGTATCTTCTTGATGACTGCCTGAACGTTTACGGAATTTCCGTTTCCTAATAGTTTTTCTTTTTGGTTTACCTCCTTTTGTTTGAATTTCCGTTACTTCAATAACAGTTGGGAGTTCTTCGATGACAACTAGTTGTTGTGCTTCAGTATTTGGTAATTCGGACAATTCTTCTTCTGGTAGATCAATTTCTTCAACAGTAACGCTATATTGTGGTTCTTTATCGTCTTGCTCAATTGATATAATTTCTGTATTTTCTAGCTTATCGCGTTTTCGTTTTTTGATAATACGCTTTTTACGAATTCTATCTCTAGGTCCCCATCTAGTTAATACTTTCATGATCTCCACTTCTTCTGGAAGCTCTTCAATATATATTGGTTCTTCACGAATTACTTTAGGTATATTAAGATCTTCGTGAATTTCAGATTCCTCAACAGTGACAGTTGCAACAGGTGTTTTACCTTCTTCTTCGGTGATAATAATTTTTGTATCTTCTTGTTTTGGGCCTTTACGTTTCCGAATAGTTCTAGTTTTTGTAATTTTAGATTTTGGTAAACCGTTTTCTATCAGTTCAGTTACTTGTACAAGAGTTGGTAATTCTTCTATAAAGTCGGGAACTTCATCTTTTTCAAAAGGCCTAAGTTTCTTTGGTTTCACCTTTTTAGGCTTTTTGACTTTATCGATTTCTTTAATTTCAACAGTAACTTCTGGCTTCTCACCTTCTTTTTCTACAGTTAAAATCTCAGTATCTTCAATCTTACTATTCCTACGTTTTCGGATGATTCTCTTTGTAACCTTCTTTCTCTTGGGTACTCCTTTTATTGTAACAGTTTCTTCCTCAACTTTTATTGGTAATTCTTCGATAACAGCAGGTTCTATGAACTCTTCTTTTTCAGGTGTTTCTTCAACAGTTATCGTAACCTCAGGCTTCTTGCCTTGTTCTTCAACAGTAACGATTTCAGTATCTTCTCGTTTGCCATCTTTATGTTTTCTGAAAACTTTCTTGATTATTTTCTTTTTCGTTGGCCCTTTATCAGTAACAGTCTCAATGACTTGAATTTCATTAGGTAATTCTTCAATAATTTCAGGTACTTCTGATGGTATTTCATCTAATGCTTCCGGAATTTCTTTTACAGTAATAGTACTTTCCGGTTTTTTACCTTCTTCTTCTACTGTTAGAATATGTGTTTCCTCACGTTTGCCACCTTTGTGTTTTCGTATAACTTTTTTGATGACTTTCCGTTTTTTTGGTAACCCTTTTTCAATAAATGTTTCAGTTTTCACATCTTCTGGTAATTCATCAATAAAGATTGGTTGTAATAATTGTTCTTCTTCTGGAAGTTCAACTTCTTTTACAGTTACAATTGTTTCTGGTTTCTTGCCCACTTCTTCAACAGTTACAATTTCTGTATCTTCTGTTTTACCACCTTTATGCTTGCGTATAACCTTTTTGATAACTTTCTTCTTCTCTGGTCCTTTATCAGTTACACTCTCGGTTATTTGTATTTCAGTTGGTAGCTCTTCAAAGTATGCTGGTTCTTCTAATGGTCGCGGTGTTATTTCATCTTTTGTTAAAGTTACAACTGTTTCAGGCCTCTCACCTCCTTCCTCTCTTGTAACGATTTCAGTATCATGTACTTTGCCGTCTCTCTGTTTTCTAGTTGCTTTCTTCTTCTTTGGTACATCCTCTTCAGTTACAGATTCAGTAGTTTGAATTTCTGTTGGTAGTTCTTCAACAATTTTAGGTTGTTCAAATTGCTGAGGAATTTCTATTTCTTTCACTTGTACTACAGTTTCAGGTTTTTTACCTTCTTCTTCAATCGTTATAATTTCTGTATCTTCTGTTTTACCACTTTCATGTTTTCTAATAGTCTTTTTAGTAGTTTTTGTCTTCTTAGGTTTGCCCTTTTCTATGGTTTCTGTTACTTGGATTTCCGTTGGTAATTCTTCCATTACAATAGGCTTAAATTCTTCATCAGGAACATCAATTTCTTTTATAGTTACAGTTACGTCTGGTTTTTTCCCTTCTTCATCTACAGTTATGATTTCTGTATCCTCAAGTTTCCCACCTTTATGTTTTCGAATTACTTTACGGGTTATCACCTTTTTCTTTTTAGGTTGACCTTTCTCAGTAACAACTTCAGTAATTTGTACTTCAGTTGGTAGTTCTTCTATACAAACAAGCTCTGATGGTAACAGTTTTGTTTCTTCCAAAGGTTGAATATCTTCTATTTCTCTGATAGTAACTGTTGTTTCAGGTAATTTGCCTTGTTCTTCTACAGTCACAATTTCAGTATCTTCTGCTTTACCACCTTTGTGTTTTCTAACAGTTCTCGTTACAATTTTCTTTTTACCAATAACTACGGTTTCTGTAGGTAGTTCTTCAATCACAACAGGTTTCAGTTCTTTTAGTGATTCGTCAGGAGTTGTAATCTCTTTCACAGTTACAGTAGTTTGAGGTATTTTTCCTTCCTCTTCTACTGTGATAATTTCAGTATCTTCATGTTTTCCAGGCTTGCATTTCCTGATTACTTTTTTAGTTGTTTTCCTCTTTTTAGTTGGTTCACCTTTTTCACTTACAGTCTCAGTTATTCGTATCTCAGTGGGTAATTCTTCAATATATTGTTGATGTTCTACAGGAGCAGCGATTGAAAATTCCTCGACTGTTACAGTAGTTTCGGGTTTTTTGCCTTCTTCATCAACAGTAACTATTTCTGTGTTGTCTTTTCTATCGCCTTTATATTTTCTTATAATCTTTTCGGTTGTTTTCTTTGTTTTGGGTTCACCTTTGTTTGATTCGAATTCGGTAATTGCCGTAGGTAGTTCTATAAGAATGGGCTCTTCGGGAGTAATTTTCGATTCATCAAGAGATTCCTTTTCTTCATATTCTCTAACTGTAGCCGTAGTAAGAGGTTTTTTGCCTTCATCCTTTACAGTAACAATTTCAGTATCTTCAATTTTTCCATCTTTATGTTTACGGATCACCTTTCTTATTATTTTCTTTTGTTTTGGTTTCTCTTTTCCATTTACAGTTTCGGTTATTTCGATCTCTTCAGGAAGTTCTTCGATAAATGTTGGCTTCATTTTTTCTTTGGGAGTATCAGTTTCTTTCACAGTGATAGTAGTTTCAAGTTTCTTGCCTTCTTCTTCCACCATTATAATTTCAGTATCTTGCTTTTTGCCATCTATGTGCTTACGAATTATCTTCTTGGTGATTTTCTTTTTCTTCGGAGTTCCTTTTTCAGAAATAATCTCTGTTACTTGAACTTCTGCAGGTAATTCTTCGATAAAGACTGACTCTTGAGGTTTGAGTTTGAAGACTTCCAAAGGTTCAGCTTCTTCATTTTCTGTGATAGTGACAGTTGATTCAGGCTTTTTACCTTGCTCTTCAACGGTAACAATTTCTGTATCTTCATGTTTACCACCTGTATGTTTGCGGAAAATTCTCTTTACCACTTTTTTCTCCCCAACTTTTTGGACTTGTTCAGGTAATTCTTCGATATAAGCTGGCTTAATTTGCTCGTCAGTTTCTTCAGGAGCTTCAATTTCTTTGACAGTAACAACCGTCTCTGAAGGCTTACCCTCTTCTTCAACTGTGACTATTTCAGTATCTTCTTTTTTGCCTGCTTTATGTTTTCTTACAACTTTCTTAGTGACCTTTCTCTTCGTCTTCGGTTGATCTTCGTGACTTTCGATTTCGGTTACATATACCTCTGTTGGTAATTCCTCAATAAATATTGGCTCGTTAGGCTTAATCTCATCAAGTGGTGCAACATCACCAGAGTCTTGGACTGTGACTATAGTCTCTGGTTTCTTTCCTTCTTCATGAACAGTTATTATTTCCTCTTTTTTGCCATCTTTTCGTTTTCTGATAATTTTCCTGACTGTTTTCTTAGGTATTTCAGTAATCTCTGGTTCTTGGAATTCAATATCTTCAGTTTCAGGTTTGAATATGTCATCTATCGGTTTCATTGTCTTCACTTTCTTTTTCTTTATCTCTGTTGATTCTATTTTCTCTATTTGAGGTTGTTCTATTTCCTTAGTAACAACGGTCGATTCTGGTTGTTTTCCTTCTTCTTCTACAGTTACTAGTTCAGTGTCTTCAATTTTGCCATCTTTATGTTTACGTATTACTTTCTTAGTTATTTTCTTACGTTTCGGTTCGCCTTCTTGTGTTATGCTCTCAGTTATTTCTATTTCTTCAGGTAGTTCTTCAATGAGTGTTGGTTTAAATACTTCTACAGGTGCTTCCAATTCTTTCACATTGACAGTTGTCTTAGGTCTTTTACCTTCTTCTTCTACTGTTACTATTTCGGTATCCTCTTTTTTGCCATTTTTATGTTTACGTATAACTTTTTTAGTAATTTTACTCCTCTCACGCTTACCCATTTCATTAATAATTTCAGTCACTTGAATTTCTGGAGGTAGTTCTTCGATTAAGATAGACTCATCAGGTTTAGGTTCAAATTCTTTCAGTGGCAATGACTCTTCGACCTCTGTAATAGTCACTGTTGATTTAGGTTGTTTACCTTGTTCTTCAACAGTAACAATTTCCGTATCTTCACGTTTACTACCTTTATGCTTACGAATAATTTTTTTCACAACCTTCTTCTCGCCGATCACTTGGACTTGGTCAGGTAGCTCTTCAATGTAGGTAGGTCTAAATTGCTCTTCACTTTCTTCAGGAGCTTCTATTTCTTTGACGTTTATAGTTGTTTGTGAAGGTTTGCCCTCCTCCTCAACTGTGACGATTTCAGTATCTTCTTTTTTACCAGCTTTATGTTTCCGTATCACTTTCTTAGTGACCTTTCTCTTTCTCTTTGGCTGATCTTTTACACTTTCAATTTCAGTAACATATACCTCTGTTGGTAGCTCCTCAATAAATATTGGTTCTTCAGGCTTATATTCTTCGATTTCTGTAACTATGGTTTCTAGTTTCTTTCCTTCTTCTTCAACAGTTACTATTTCTTCTTTTGTGCCATCTTTACGTTTCCTTATAATTTTCCTGATTTTTTTCCTAGGCATTTCAGTGAGATCTGATTTTTGTAACTCAATTTTTTCAATTTTAGGCTTCAAAATTTCTTCCTCTTCAAGTTCCTGAACATCTTTGGGTTTTTCAATCATTTCCTTAATTTTCTGTATTTGTTTCTCTTTGGTTTCTATTCTTTCTAACTCTGACTGCTTAAGTTGTTTTGTCACAACTGAAGTTGCAGGTCGTTTACCTTCTTCTTCTATTGTCACAACTTCAGTATCTTCAATTTTGCCATCTTCATGTTTACGTATTATTTTTTTGGTTGTCTTCTTATGTTTTAATTCACCTTTATCTGTAATACTTTCAGTTACTTCTATTTCTTCGGGTAATTCCTCGATAACTGTTGGCTTAATTTCTTCTTCAGGTGCTTCTATTTCCTTAACAGTGACAGTGGTTTCAGGTTTTTTACCTTGTTCTTCAACAGTTATTATTTCAGTGTCCTTTCTTTTACCGTCTTTATGTTTACGAATGACTTTTCTAATAATTTTCTTCTTTTCTGGTTTACCTTTCTCAGTGATAACCTCGGTTATCAGAATTTCAGCGGGTAATTCCTCAATAAAAACAGGCTCTTCAAGCTTAGGTTGCATTTCGTCTAATGGTAATGTTTCTTCGACTTCAGTCACAGTCACCGTTGATTCAGGTTTTTTACCTTGCTCTTCAACAGTAACAATCTCTGTATCCTCACATTTGCCACCTCTATGTTTGCGAATAACTTTCTTCACTACTTTTCTCTCACCAACTATTTCAACTTTTTCCGGAAGCTCTTCAATATAAGCAGGCTTAACTCGCTCCTCAGTTTCTTCAGGTGTATCAATTTCTCTTACAGTAACAACAGTTTCTAGTGGTTTGCCTTCTTCTTCGATTGTCACTATTTCAGTATCTTCTTTCTTGCCATCTTTATGTTTACGAATAACTTTTTTGGTAACCTTTCTTTGTTTCCTAGGTTGATCTTTCATAACTTCAATCTCAGTTACATGGACTTCTGTTGGTAGTTGCTCAATAAATATAGCTTTTGCAGGTTTCGATTCCGTAAATGGTGTAACTTCTTCTAGATCTTGAACTGTGATTGTGGTTTTAGGTTGCTTTCCGTTCTCCTCAACTGTTACAGTTTCCTCTTTTTTACCATCTTTACGCGTTCTAATTACCTTTCTTACAGTTTTTTTAGGCATTTCGGTCGATTGGGCTTCTTGTATCCTGATTTCTTCTACATCAGGTTTAAATATGTCGTTTCCAATCACTTGCTCATCATTGTCCTTTGTAATTTTCTTGATTTTCTTTGTTTTAGAGATCTTAGTTTCTTCCATTGCAGGTACTTCTACTTCTTTAACTGTAACTGTAGTTTTTGGTTGTTTTCCTTCTTCCTCAACAGTCAATATCTCTGTATCCTCCCTTTTACTACCTTTATGTTTACGTATAATTTTCTTGACAACTTTGGTATGTTTACGTTTACCTTCATCAGTAATAATTTCAGTAACTTTAACTTCTTCTGGTAATTCTTCGATGATCAGAGGCTGAATCTCTCCCAAAGGAGTTTCTATCTCTTTCACATCAACAGTCGTTTTCGGCTGTTTACCATCTTCTTCAACAGTTATAATTTCAGTATCTTCTTGTTTACCGTCTTTATGTTTTCGAATAATTTTCTTAATAGTTTTAGTCTTCTTCAGTTCACCGTTTTCAATTTTTTCAGTAAGTTGTATTTCAGCAGGCAATTCTTCAATTACTACAGGCTTACTTTCTTCTTTGGGCGCTTCTATCTCGTTGACTATCACTGTTGTTTCAGGCGTTTTACCTTCTTCTTCTACTGTAACTATTTCTGTATCTTCTCTTTTACCATCTTTATGTTTTCTTATTACCTTCTTTGTTACTTTAGTCTTTTTCGGTTTACCTTTAATAATTGTTTCAGTTACTTGAATCTCAGCTGGTAACTCTTCGAGAACAATTGGTTCAATGTCTTCTGCAGGAGTCTCTTTGACTGCCACTGTAGTTTCAGGCTGTTTACCTTCTTCTTCTACTGTAACTATTTCTGTATCTTCTTTGCTACCCTGTTTGTGTTTTCTTATAATTTTCTTCGTAACGATCTTCTTCTTTTTAGGTTTACCTTGTTCTGTTACAACTTCTGTTACTTCAACTTCAGCAGGTAATTCTTCAATATAAACTGGTTCTTTAAATTTTGGTTTGAATTCTTCAAGAGGTTGTATCTCTTCAATTTCTTTAACAGTTACTGTTGTTTTAGGTTTCTTACCTTTTTCTTCTATTGTTACAATTTCCGTATCTTCGCATTTTCCCTTTTTATGTTTTCTGATAACTTTCTTAGTAATTTTCTTTTCATCAGTAACTTTAATTTCTGCAGGTAATTCCTCAATAAAACTAGGTTCGCAAATCTCTTCGAGTTTATCTGATGGGATCTGAGCCTCTCTAACAATAACGGTAATTTCAGGTTGTTTCCCATCTTCTTCCATCGTCACAATTTCAGTGTCTTCTTCTTTACCGCCTTTAGTTTTTCTTATTATTTTTTTAGTGATTTTCTTCTTCTTGGTTGGCTCACCTAAGTCACTAACAACTTCAGTTACATGAACTTCAGTTGGTAATTCTTCTATAATAGCCGGATGGAATATTTCTCCAGTTGATTCTTGAGGTATTTCTGTAATTGTAACGGTAGTTTCTGGCAATCTACCTGCTTCTTCTACTGTAACTATTTCTGTATCTTCTTGTTTACCATCTCTATGTTTTCTTATAACTTTTTTGATAACTTTCTTTTTAATATGTTCGCCTTCATCAGTAATAACTTGTGTAACTTTCACTTCAGTTGGTAGTTCTTCTATAATTGGTTGAATAATTTCTTCAGGCATTTTGATTTCTCTCACAGTGACTGTAGTCTCAGGCTTTTTACCTTCTTCTTCAACAGTTACAATCTCGGTATCTTCTTTCTTATCACCTTTATGTTTTCTTATAATTTTTTTTGTAATTTTCTTATTTTTTCTTGGTTCATCTTTGTCTGATTTTATCTCTGTCACGACAACTATAGTTGGCAATTCTTCTATATATACTGGTTCTTCAATTTTCTTATCTTTCAGTGTTAGTGTCGCTTCAGTTATTTCAAATTCTCCAACATTAACAGTACCTTCCGTTTTTTCACCATCCTGTTCAACTGTAACAACTTCTGCAACTTTCTGATTACCATCTTTTTGTTTTCTAATTATTTTTCTCTTCATTTTCTCACTTGTATGTTTATCAACAATTTCAGCTGGGGATTCTTCAACCTCCACAGGCTGTTCAATTTTTATCTCAGGTAGCTCTTGTATTTCTTCTTCAGGTATTTCTAGTTCTTTAACTGTAACTATAGTTTCTGGTTTTTCACCTTCCACTTCTAATGTAAGAATTTCGGTATCTTCCTGTTTACTGCCTCGTCGTTTTCTGATAATTCTTCGTGTTATCTTCTTCTTTCTAATTTTACCTTCTGCTGTAATCTCTTCAGTTTCTTCAACTTGTGTAGGTAGTTCCTGTGTAACTTCTTCAACTTCATCTTTAATAATCCCCTTCTTTTTGATTTTTTTGCTTTTAACAGTTTTCTCGATAGGCTCTTGTTCGATATAACTAGGAGTTTCTTCAGTTACTTGTGGCCAATCTTCTTGGATTTCTTCAATATCCGGACTGATTTTCGGTTGTTGTTCTTTATTAGGAGGTATTTCATCTAGTACTTCTTCAATTACTACATCACCTTCGTCTGGTTTTCTACCGCGTTTTTTAATTATTGTCTTTTTAGTTATAATTTTAGTACTTTCATCACTATCCGGTGTTGATTTGAACTTTGTAATGATTTCGTGTGTTTCTTCAGTTTGTTTTGGCGTTTCATCAGTATCTTGGCGCGTGTCAGAAATGTGTTGTTCAGCTATTTGAGTCTGGATTGTGGTTTGTGTAACTCTAGCACGTGTTTTGTGTGGTTCTGTTTCATCCATGGGACCTGTAATGTCATGTTTTTAAGTGTTTTAGTTTCTTTTGAATCGGAACTTTCAATCTCTTTTAGGGAGGGAGAGAGCGCGCACTTTCTGTAATTTTGAGTATTTCGATTGTGTAAATTGTTCTTGATATATGTGTAAATGACAAAAGATACGCTTTTAGCACCACGTTCCATTATTTTATACGATTTTAGCATTTTAGCATTTGAAAAATTAAACTTACCAACTTTCTCCTGTAATTGTACTTCGCTTATCTGCAAACTAGGGGAATTATCCTCCAATACAACTTTAATGGTCTTTGTTGTTGCTTTATCCATATCTGACTCTATAATTTCTAAATTGCCCGTTGATTTCATTTCAGTTACAATCAGTCCATGTGTTTCATTCAAATTACTTTGTGCTTTAGTCAAATTTGGTAATTCACTCTTAAATTCATCATTTGCTAGAAGGGTAATAGTTTCTTCTTTCAATGAAACAGGCAAAACTCCTTCTTTTTCTAGTTGAGCTTGTGTCATTTTTGGTTCTTTAGTAATAAACTCTTCACTTGTTAATAAAGTTGTTGTTTCTTCTTTTGATGAAACTGGTAAAACTCCTGTTTCTTCAGTTGTAGCTTTATTCGATTTCGGTTTATCACTTTGAAATTCACTACTGGTAAATAATGAAATTGTTTCTTCTTTTAATGAAACTGGCAAAACCTCAGTCTCTTCACTTTGTGCTTTACCCAATTTTGGTGATTCATTTATAAATTCTTTGCTTGTTAATAATGGAAGATTCTCTTCTTTTGATGAAACTGGCAATGTATCAGTTTCTTCAGCTTGTGCTTTACTCATTTTTGGTTTATCACTTTGAAATTCTGTACTACTTTGTAGTGATAAAGTTTCTTCTTTTGAAGACACTGGTAATACTCCAGTCTCTTCAGCTTGAGCTTTGTCCGATTTAGGTTTCTTTGTAATAAATTCGGTCATTGTTTGGAGTGGTAGGGTTTCTTCCTTTAAAGAAACTGGTAATACACCTGTTTCTTCAGTTTGTGCTCTATTCATCGATGGTTGATCGGTTGTAAACTCACTACTAGTTAATAATGATACATTTTCTTCTTTTACAGACACAGGACGATAAACGATTTCTTTTTGAGCGGTACTTTCTTTAGCAGCAGACTCAATTATCTCTGTACCCAATTCACCAGAGACGTTAACTTCAGTAACTTGAATACTCTCTTTCAATGTCACATTAACATCAGCATTCTTGAGAGTAGTTTCTTCAATAGTAATAGTGCCAGTATTGCCTTGAATCGTCACTTCGCTTTGAACGAAACCTTCTAGAGGAATGGTTTGTTGAGAAGCTTTTGATTCTTGAACTTTAGTTTCTTCAAAATCACCAAAACCATCATAAACATCAATATCACTTTTTTGTACTACAGTTTGTTCCAAAATTGTTGTTGTAGCACTATCTGGTATTTTTCGTTCAGGCACAAATTGACTTTCTCTCTCCTCCAAAACAATTTCAGCTGTAGCTGCAGTTTTTCGGGCATCTTCGATGTCAAGGTTTGCTGATTGCTCAAGTGGTCGATCACTAATCCTCCAAATACCTTCTTTTTCAGTTGAAGTAGTTTCAGTAATCTCTACTGTAGTATGTGGAATATGATCTTGCTCAGCTTTACTACTTACAGGTGTTCCAGTTAGGAATTTATTCAAATCTTCTTCTATAGTTACTTCTTGGATCGATGGCGCCTCTTGCGGCGTCCATGATTTATCAGCTTTGCTACTTTTGATTTGTATTTCTTCAAAAATTGTCTCTTTATCTTGAGTTAGTGTTTCAGCAGTAGATGCAGTCTGTCTAGTTTCTTCTAAATGGAATTCAGCTAATTGCGTTTTGGGTGTATCTTCAGGTTTATAGTCACCTTCTTTTTCTGTAGATGTGATTTCAGTTATTTGAACTGTTGAATGTGGTACATGATCCTTTTCAGCCCGTATTTGTTCAGGTTGTTCAGTTTGTAACTTTCTAATGTCTTCTACTGTTGTAACTTCTTCTATCATTGGACTTTCTTGTGGTATTATAGTTTTATCAGCTTTTGAAGTTTTATAAGTGATTTCTTCAAATGTACTCTCTTTCTCTTCAGTAACTACCTGGACTGTTGAAGCTGCACCTCGTGTTTTTTCCAACTCGAGTCCTGCCAATTGAGTAATTAGTTTATCTTCCGGCTTATAATCACCTTCTTTTTCAGTTGATGTAATTTCAGTTATACTAATCGTAGAATGTGTTATATGCTCTTGCTGTGCTTGGACTGTATTAGGGAAATCAGTTGACATTCTACTAACATCAGGGACAACATCTGTAACTGAGGTAATTAGGGCATCTTGTGGCGTAATTAATTTATCCGCTCTGGATGTTTGTATTTGACTTTCATCAAATATAGATTCTTTCTCTTGTGTTATAATTTCAGCCGTTGCAGCAGTTTTTCTAGATTCTTCCAGTTCAAGTCCAGCTAATTGAGTTACTGGTTTATCACCAGGCTTATATTGACCTTCTTTTTCACTTGATGTTATTTCAGTTATACTAACTGTTGAATGAAGTATGTGTTCTTTTTCAGCACGACTATGATCAGGTTGTTCAGTTTTCAAATTTATTATATTTTCATTCGTTCTAATTTGTTCGATTACAGGAGCTTCCTGAGGTGTTATAGTTGTGTCAGCTTTAGAAGTATTTAGAACGAGATTATCTTCAAAAACAGTTTCTTTTTCATGAGTTGAAGTTTCAACAGTAGAAGCAGTCTTCCTTGTTTCTTCTAATTCGAATTCAGCCATCTGAGTTGATGGTTTATCAAATGGTTTATATTCATCTTCTTTATCAGCTGATGTAATTTCAGTAATAGTAACTGTAGTATGTGGAATATGTTCTTGTTGAGCTTCAGCATTTTTAGGAATTTCAGAAGAAACTTTCTGTACATCAGTAATAATATCTGTAATAGAAGTTACCACAGCTTCTTGTGGTGTAATTGATTCATCAGCTTTTGTCGATTTGATTTCAGCTTTTTCAAAACTCGTTTCTTTCTCTTGAGCTATAATTTCCGCTGTTGCAGCTGATTTTCGTGTTTCTTCCACATTCAATTCTGCTAATTGTCCAATTGGTTTATCACCAGGTCTATAATCACCTTCTTTTTCTGTTGACATAATTTGCATTACATTAATCGTACTTAGAGGTATATGCTCAGGCAAGGCTTGCCCTTCAATTGGAGTCTCAGTTTTCAATTTTTGATAACTATCCTGGGTTGTAGTTTCTTGAATTTCAGGTACTTCTTGAGGTACAATTGATTTTTCAGCGTTTGTGCCCTTCAATTCTACAGATTTCTCAAGAAACATCTCTTGATCAGTTGTCGTTGTTTCAGTTACTGAAATATGTTGTTGTGGCATTATTGTTACATCAATTGTCTTCTCATCAATAGGTCTTTCAGTAAATGAAGTTTCAGTTTCCTGAATTTGTCGTTCAGAAATGATCAAACCATGTAATGTACTTTCAGTAATTTCAGCTTGTTCCGTTGAAGGTTTTTCAATATATAACTTTCCTATATTCTCATGTAGGAGGGTTTCTTCTTGTGTAGAAGTTGTTAAATTTGTTGTAATATCAGTGGTAACGAATTTTTCATCAATAACCGAATCAGTCAGAAATTGTTTCTCCTTCTCTTGTACTACAACATCAACAATATTTAGAGATGTTTGCTCATCGATTGTTTCAGTAGCTAGTTTTGTTGTGAAATCAGCAATTTTATCAAACTCTTTTTCAGATTCATGAATAATGTTTTGGAATAAAGTCAAGCTTTCTTGAATATCTTGCTGAGGATGTCCTTGTGCTGATTCTCTTATTTCCGGTTTAAAATCAACAATACCCTCATTGGGTACAACTTCAGAAGTCTGTAATGATTTGACAGCATCAAATTCAGGAGATGCAATTTCAGTTTTTGTTTCAAATTTCTTGAAAACATCTAATTGATCTGTAGATCGAATTTCTGAGGTGAGCGAAATTGGTAATGTGTCAATTTTTGTTTCAGCTGTTTTAGTTGTTGGTTTGAAGCTACTTTCAAAATCACCAGAAGCTTCCAACACATTGGTAACAGCTTGTGTTAAACTCTCAAGAACCGTTTGTTCCTGAATCGCTGAAACTTGAGTGGGTTTTGTTTTTTCAGGTAATTCTTCTAAATGTTGACTTGATAGTACTTCTGAGTTTTGCATAGATATTTTATTGATAAAATCTACTTTGGCTGTTGAAGTTTCAGGTTTTTCTTGTTTGTCTAAATCACTTTCTTTTTCAGCTGCAACAATTTCAGAAGTTGAAATAATTTTACCTTCTTCCAAAGAAACTTGAGCCGTTTTTGTTACATAATCTTTCTTTATATCTAAAGTATCTTCTTTTTCTTGTAATTGTGGCACAGTTTGGACTAGTTCTTCATAAGTTGTATGTTTAATGGTAGCTACCGATTTTGCAGTACTTTCAGGATTAAAATCATCTGGTATGAATTCTGATTGTATTTCAGTTTGTTCAGGTACTAATTGGGCATCGTAAGCTGTTTCAGCTTTTTGAGTCTTTGGTGTATCGAATTTTTCAACTGCCCCTTCCTTATCTTCAGGTATTGCTTCAGATATAATTACAACTTTCTTAGCTTCTTCTAAAGAAATATCAGCTGAAGAAGTTTTAGGTGAGAATTTACCTTCGAAATCTGTTTCTTTCTCTTCGGTTACATTTTCAGAAACTATTAAACTAGTATGTGACTCTTCACCTAATTGAGCATGTTGACTTTCCGGTTGATCAGTTTTGAGTTTTTCGAAATTATCTGAAGGTTTTGTAATAGTTGATTCAGCGATTTTATGAGTTACATCAATGGTTGCGGCTGCAACTTTTTCAGAAGGTAACATTCCAGGTGTAAAGGTTTCTTCTTTCAAGCCTACAGTAGCTTCTGAAACTGTTATAGTTTCAGCAGTTTCAACATTTATAGAAGCAATAACGCCACTAGGTTTAGCAGTATCATCGAAAATTCTTTCAGTATCCACAGTCATTTGTTCAGATTGCTCCAAATAATTATGTGGAATATTTGATGGTATTGCTGTTGTAGTTTCTTGATCTTCAACTACAAAATCAGCAACAATTTGATTAGGTTGTGTTTGATAAGAAGCGGCTACTTGTTTGAAGTCAGTAATAGAAGTTTCAGCAGTTTTTGTATCAGCACTTTCAGCGCTTAAATCTTTCTCATTTTCATTCACTACAACGCTTTCTATAATCAAACTTTGACCTTCAGTAACTGAAACTACAATATTTTTCGGTTCAGCCTTGGTTATTTCTAATGGTAAATCTGATTCTGTTGCTACAGTTTCTTGATTGATTGCGGTACTAAGACTGGAAATTTCAGGCTGTGCTGATGTCGTTTCAGGTTGCATTATTTCAAGATTTTTGAAAGTTTCACGAATTTCAGCTTCAGATTTTTGAACACTTTGTAAAGTATCAATGTTAGTCTCAGCAAATTTACTTTCAGGTTTATCAGTAGATTTTAGAAGCTTTTCACTTTCGTTAGTTTCAGTTTCTGTAATCAAAACACTAGTATCTTCTCGGAAACTAATAGAAGCTTGTTTTGTATCGATAATTGGTCTTTCAAAAATTGTTTCACAATCTTGAATTTGTGATTGTGTTTGAATTAAACTTTCAAATAACGATTGATCGATTTTTGCAGTAGCTTCAGTCGGCGCTTTCTCTTCCATATCACCGGTGATATTTTCAGGAATTACAATATTTGTTTCAGCAACTTTCTGGCCATCGAGATTAAAAGTAGCTTTCATTGTTGCTATTTCTTCAGTTTGTTGATAAATTGTCTCTTTATCGACAGCAATAGTTTCAGAGATGATTGTAGCTTCACTTTGTGCATATTCAACATCTGCAATTTTCTGTTCAGGTTTTGTATCTTTCTCTAAAATATTTTCAGTTTCTCCAAGAACCGTTTCTTGATTGATTAAACTTTGCAGTTGTGATTGTGATGGAATTGCTGTAAATTTCGTTGGTGATTCACGATCAAGTTTCATGAAACTTTCATCAGGTATTGTTTCACCAATTTCAATAACATCTTGTGGTGCTAATGTTGAAGCAGCTTGTTCAAATTCAAAAGGCTTATCTGCAAAATCTTTCTCTTTAAAACCAGCTGTTACTGAAACAATAGCTACACTTTCACCTAGAGTGAAATTAGTAATTGCCGATTTCATATCAGGTTTGCTTTGCTCAAAATCACCTTCCTTTTCTCGAATAAGAATATCACTAGAAATTATGCTCTCTAAAAGTGTAGTATCTGAAGTTGCTTGTTTAGGTGCCACTTCAGGTTGTGAGAATTTATCAAAAGTATCCTCAGGTTGGACTTCAGTTTTTGTTGCGATCACATGAGACGTTATAGATTGTTCACCTTTGACCTCTTCCGGTTTGATCATTTTATTTAAGGATGTCTCTTTATAATCAGGCATAATTTCCGTAACAGTAATACTTTCAGTTTCCGTAAATTCGATATTGACTCGTTTTTGATCCGGTTTTATATCGTCAGGTTG
>JAZBGX010000160.1:4511-25731 GCA_037414775.1 Zonitis immaculata
CACTCTGTCTATCTTTCTCTCTTTATCCTTAATTTAAATCGTTGTTCTAGTCCCCTCGAGTTTTAACGAAATATACCAAACTAGAATGCATTCGACTAAAAAGATAAAACTATATGAATTTATAAGGTTTATATGATTAAATTAGTGTATGAATACAATCATAGTGCAATGCCTAGACGTGTTGTTACAATATTTAGATAAGACATGGATTTATATGATACGTGTACAAAAAAAAAACAAAAACTGACCAATGGAAAATCCATTAATACAATGTAATATTCTCGTATTTTTTTATTTGTTTAGAAAAAAAAACTTATTTTCGTCTTTATACCCTCTATAATTTTTTTTTTCCCGTTCATACCAACGACCATATAAGACCAAGTCCTTCTCTATAGTCATCATCTGATACTATCTTAGCCCATTTTACGATATCTCGAATCGTACCGCGTTCTTATCACCTTCCTGTCATCTTATCGTAACAATCTTCTTCCAACATAGCTCGAGCAGCCGGTACCGGTGCGCTGGTGCCGTATCTCTTCGAACATCTCCAACTATACCAGTGTATTGTCTGATATTACGTATATATGTATATACATATATATATAGTTGTGTAGATGGGTGTGTGTAACTATACCTACGTTATATATCTTCCTTGGATCAGTTTTCGTTGCCATGTAAAGTGCCAGTACTTATTTCCATGAGATAATTACTTGATTTTAATGGAGAAAAATCGTAAATAATTTCGGGAAACTCCTAGTAGTTTAGAAAAATTATAGATCGATATCTATGATCTCTTAAAATATTCTTTAAATTATTATCATAATGTACGTGATTATTTTTTTAAATTTTAATTAAAATCGAATATGGGTGCGGGATAGAAAGAGAATCGAGAGCCACAAGGGGTGTTATAGTATATATGTATATATGTGTATGTCTATGTCTGGTCTGCCTGCAGACTTTATAGATTGAAACCGTCGAGCCCGATAAGCGGTCCCCCAGCGTTCAAGCAGAGTTTGTTTATCAGTTACTGGCTGATTGATGAGCAGTGATAACGCTCGGGCTGGCCCTTATCAACGGCATGCATCGCTAACAAAAACCCCGACGCGTCGCTTCCCCTCACCTATACCATCCCACTATATACTCATCTCTATCTATCTATATATAAAATAATATACATAGAACCCCAACCATCACCACCACCACCACCATCACCACTACGTTTTTATTATCTATCAACGAATCAAACTGTTTGGCCTTTATATAAAAAAAAAACGATCTTATCATTTTAACTAGCCCGGCCAGTCGATAGTTCTCCGATCGTATCATTATGGAACTAGAACTTGAATTTTTCATAAAATACAACGCATAAATCATACCAGCACCTAATAATAGAATAATCCATTATTATTCAATTATTTTATTTTTTTTTAAATTCAACAATAATTGTTTTGGATTAATATTAATCGCATCTGTACCGGTTGGGTTTTTTTTAAATCAGATTTTGAATCATATTTAAAAATAATAATAATAATAATAAAATAACTGATTCTTATAATAATGTGATGGTGATGGTCTATTGCTGGGATGTCTTCAATATCAGGTTACAGAAAGAAAAAGTATGAGATTTCAATCATAGATAAAAATTGATGTTACCCAGTTGTATCTTTTTTTAAAATCAGTACTTTATTGTTATGAGAAAACGTTTTTTTTTTTTTCAATTTGATTTTTGTTTTAAATCTATAAGACTATAGAACTATAGATATTATTATTGATTTTCATCCTAATGAAACAGTATGGCCCCCCCTTTTCTCTCTCTCTTTATTCTAGTTAATTATAATTTAATCGGTAACATTGCCAGAATGTTGTCATCATCTAAAGTCATTTTTTATGGTTGTTTGGACATTATCAATGTTCCTTATCTATTAAAAAATATAAACAACAGTGATATAATTATTCATTAAGGTGACACTTGGAATTTCATAGAACAAGAGGCAGTAGAACCTTGAATGCCAATGATTTATCATAAGATCTAACGTTGTATATAAAATAGACCGTCCTATGTTGTTATCGACATAAGTTTCTATAGTAGATGACCAATAGTGATTTTAAACGTGTCAGAATAGAAGATACTAACCATTAACAGCTTAAAGATACCAATCACTATAGTATAAGCTTATGAATAGTTACACAGGGAATTAAAAAAAAAATACTCAATAACAAAATTTCCTCCTAAAACCAAAATATTTAATATTCAATGATTCATTCGATTTGAATCATAATTGATAAGGAAGGAGACTTCCCCGTCTGTTGATTATCAGCAATGCAACAATCTCCAAATGATAATATTTAATATTTTCAGAAGAATCATGAATTATAGTGAAAGTGAATGGTTTTATTAAAAGAAATACGATGTTTAATGACCCTTTATAAGTTGTTGTTGTTGTGAAACATTCAACTGGCACTTTATTTTGTTATAAATGGAAGAATAATTATTTTAATGGCTGAAATGGCAGGCGATAAAACAACGTTCAATTATCGGTTGCATAAATCACTAAAAAACAAAAAACAAAAAGCAGGACATGTTCGTGGCTGTTATATGAGAGACCAACCCGAATGTCGCCTCCTACTCCTCCTCCTGCTCCTGTTCGTGCAGGAAAATCTGGATGATTATATATCCCACCGATATATACTACCTAATAGGAGAAATTTGTTTTTAAAATTGTTTTGTTTTCGCTATATAATAGAAATATTTATGTTTATTATGTAATCGTATAGGTGCTCTTATCAAGGAATTGTATCGAAATTTTATGATTTACTGATAAGTGCTTTAAATAATACGAACCGATTCGATATAGTATTTGTTATCATAAATATAGTGATCTCTATTTTATTTTGTTTTCTGTGGTCTAAAATAAAATTTTCCATTTGAACATGCTATTAATAATTAAATCTGGTTCGATCACCTTATTAGCATTAATCAACAAGAGAATACGATTCTATTTATCATTATATAAATTTATTGATAACTTTATATATTGATTTGAGTTTATAAGCTTATTTTGAAATATGTTAATTCAATTGACATTCCATCAAATCAGTTGACTTTGCATATCGAATCAGATCTATCTATCTACAAGTATAAAGATAGATTGGTTTGTCTAATGATGTCTCGTCAATTATTAAGTGTTGGATTTGGAATTATAAAATTGAAAAATTCTAAATCCTGTCATCTAATTCAACTTTCATATGATGAATTATATTATAAGAAACAAGCTGGAAATAAATTCGTTCAACTGGTTTTCTTGTATAGTTACAATGATAAAAATCGAAAACTTATGCAATATAACAAGAATTAACAATCTATAACGCTATAATATATTTGAAACATTGACCAGATAGGATCTGCTTAATTGTAAGCACATATCAAAACAGTTCAACGAAATTGAAATTAAGATTGTTTATATATATTTTTTTTTAAATAATTAACAGATCAACTTCAACGAACAACAAGACGTTTGTTAAATGTTGTGAATGAAATGATAGAACAAATTATCGTTTTATTGTAGAGATGTGGCAAGTGGTGACGGTTGTTTGTTCTTTATAATGGATAATAAGTTGTGAGTTGTTTCAATAATATTTTGACTATTGGAGGTCATTGAGCGAAATTATAGTGGGATATTATTATTTATAAGAATTGTAAAATTGATTCTATCGATTTTCTAGGTATAGAGTTTCAATTTCAAGGATGACGAAATTTGTTAGATTAGAAAAAAATCATAAATCAAAAGTTGATCCAAGAATATTTAACATGTTAGATCACCATCTCTTTTTATATATTATTTATCTAACTAAGGTAGATATATTGATTTTTTTTTGAGTGATGTAAAAAAAACTTCCTCGTAGGTTTGTCTTTTTTTTTTATTATTTTCCTAAGGATAAATTTGATGATGTGCCTGGGGATGTTACCCTCTTTCTCACCTCTAGTGTGAATTGCCAACATCCCGCCATCATCATCATCATCATTATCATCATCAACTCTGCCACTATCATTTTTCCACACGAATGATGACCGACTGGAGGTGGAGCTAGTAGGCAGTTCGCCACCATCGCCTGCCGAACTCTGATAGCTCAGTCCTGTGGTCGCCTTGCGTCCTGTAGATAAGCGATCCCAACGTGCGCACTACACTCACACACACACACACACAGAGGGAAATATAGCCCGTACTGAAAACTGTCACAAACCACCATCATACCCCTTGAAACGCACCCGATTTCCTATATCCATCCCACACCAAATATCACAAATGCAGAATGGCTGCTATAGGGAGATATGTCATTCATTCGATCACACGTGACCGACTTTATTAGAGACAAAAGTGTCGATCTGTTTTTAGGATCGACACTTTTGACTGAAAGACTTTCACTCAATTGATAGAGAGAGAGAGAGAGAGAGAAATGATGAATTTTGTAAGGAATACTTGAAGATATTATATCGAAAGCATATGGGGTATGAAGAGCTATTCAATACAAGGATGACGGCTTGTCTTTTCGCTTGAACGTCTCCCATCAAATATGGACAGTTATCGATATATTTTTTAGGGTAGATAGTAGGACTTTGACTGACTGAATAAACTTCAAAACAAAAAATAAAAAAATACGAACAGCCTATATATATATGTAGATATACAGGAATTGCCTGTAAATAAATTTAAAATAAACAATTGATAATACGTGAAATTTTGATGCGTCACCTTGATTTTCCCCATTCTCAATAATATATATACTATACTTACTCTTATCATTTTATTGGTTTTATTGATTCCTAAATTCGTGCAATACTTGAAATCAAACATCCGTATATTACATGACAAGTCATTTTGTTTACAATCTTGGTTATTGTAATTTGTTGAACAACCTAATGAAATTTAGATGGTTGCTATGCCCTTTTTTCTGAATTGAACAATAACCGTCACAAAAACTAAGGTAACAGGTGTACATCATATATTATATATGTATGTATATATAAATATGTGTCTGTATTAGAAAATTAAAATATGATTTACGTTGAAACAATGGGCGGGTGAGAAAGACTAACAATACCTTAGGCTGAGAATGCACTAGTGCTGGAAATAATAGATAAATCGGGAATATAATGTAATCTTTAGTCGTTCATCTACAGAATTCAGCCCTAGCCGCTTTCGAAATCTGCACCGCAAAAAGCTTACCAGCATTATTATTGTCTTTTGTTCAATACGCTCGTCGTATAATATTAATACTTGGGTGTTCAAGCTTTTATAATATTCAATAGTTCTTCGATGACACCAACGAATATAGCACTCTATATGCCATATATACATATGATATTGATTTCATTCAAATTCTATTTTTGTATTTCAATTTTAATTATTTGCATTTAGAAAGAAGGGGGACAGAGCATGCAAAGAGAAAAATTGCCAATAAGTAAGATTCCGCGTATCATATAACAAGTACCTATACACAAATATCACCTATGAACTTTTGAACAATGTTATCCGAAATATAAATTGAGTGAATTTTTTTTTTCCGTATATAGATATTAAGATAATGTAGTATGTATGAAGGAGTATAGTTGTGGCTTGAGGCGTTTTAATAGTGAATGTGGGCGGTTGGTGGTTATTCGACGTCGTGAGTCTGCAAAGATATCTATTAACAACGGCCCGGGTAATTTATCAACATTAATCAGATTACTGGCATATCGCGTTCTCATTATTATTATTATTATTATTATTATTATATTATTGTCTGATCGTGCAATACTGATCCAATGTTGTTTCATAATAAGAGTGGGCACAATATATTTTTTTTTAATTAAAAAATTAAATAATTGTTTCGTAATTTTTCAAATTAAACTCAATCATACTTGTCAATAAAATAACTTAAATATACAATTATAATATGTTGTTATAGCTGTGTTTATCGTCAACTGGATCTCTTTTAGTCATCGTACTCGAGTTACAATCAATTATTATTGTCCTATTATCGTCTTTTCTATCGTTTTATATGTGATGTTCGAAGGTAAAAAGTGCGAAGAGAACAGCCAATAAGATACTAAACTAGTTCCTGAGTATAATTAATTGCCTCAAAGCTAGAACCACACCTTTTGTTCAACATAACCCAGCATTACTATGTCAAACAACTTAATCCATTGGAACATACGCTCTACTCAATTCTATACCATAATAATGATGTGATTTGTAAAACCCACCTTCTACATTACTTACACATAGATTTTTTCCTCAATTTGATATTCAGTTTCTATTTCTATGAAATGTTTTATATGAACATGTCGCACATAGACAGGTGTCTTTTTATGATTACAACAATGCTATATAATAACATGAATTTATCGATAGTTGAGATTTTGAACATCCGCGCCGGAAAGCACAAGAATTAGAAAGAAAACGCACTTCATGACTTTGACTCCGGATGTTCTTATCGCGCGTATCATCTTAGAAACATTTTATTGAACATAGTTGAACATTGAGCACGTGCGCTAGAATCGCACGCGGGTGGTCATATAAATTGCAACAACCAACAACAACCATATGAACGAACTTATTGTCTTCAACAACCATCAGTCATTGCTCTTGACTGAAAAACATTATCACCATCATAGGTCAAATGGCGGAAATATGAAATTCCACCCCCAAAATTTTACAATACACTTTCAACAATAGTCGTTCAACAATATATTATACGACAACAATAAAACGAATAAAATTATAGAATCTCGAACATTTCTTTTTGTTTCGTATAAATATTTTTTCTTTATTATAATCGGATAGAAGAATTTCGTTCGCTATGTATCTGTTGTTGTGCCAAATGCATTCGTAATTGTTTGTCATGGAAAAACCGAATAGAATTAGATTGATATCAATAAGAAACTTGCCATCCAACAGCTATACGAAAAAATAAATAAAAACCAGCAGGACTGATGGTATGCTATGGGGGCCTGTTTCCGTCCATCGAGATTATTTAGCCAAGATCGTCTTTTAATGTATACCATCAATATGTGAATTCGAAAACGGTGTTTGTTTTGTTTCTGTTGTTCTTTTTTATTTCTTTCTACTTGTTTTGTTCGTGAGAAGAGAGAGTACATGTTTTGATTGTTGAAAGATGGGGAAAACATTCCAGATAACTGACTTGTTATTTAAGTACGATTATTATTATTATTTTCAAATAAAAGCCAATTTACAGAGAGGCTTTTTCTATATAAAAAAAAAATTATCGTTATTATATAGTTACTTGTTGATAAATTGAATTACAAATGGGTGGATAAATTATACGTTGTTTTGCTAATTTTTATAAACTTTTAACAATTTTTATCTCAACAATCGAAGAATTATTTCCTATTGTTTTCTCTAACATTTCAACATTGTTTATCGATCATTGTTCTTACTTAATTTCAACTATAAACTGTAAGTTTTACAAAAAATAAATGTCGATAAAATAACATTATTGACTATAGTACACCTATATATTTTTTTTATTCAACACTATAACAAAATAATGACTTATATAGAACATAATATGTCAATATTCATTATGTTAATGTTCTCTTCATGGAGGTCGTCTATTTCGGTGTTGGCGTGCCACAACTTTATAAATTTATTATTCTTAAAAGAGTCATTTTCAATTTGTTCAAACATTAAAGCAGCAATATATATATATATATATATATCGAATGGAATAGAGAACATATATATATATACAGGTCTCGAAATACAAGCCACCTACATGGGTATTTTTTTTTCTTTCGTGGTGATAAACATCTTTTACCATCAGAAAACTGGTTCAGACCAAATTATGAACCCGTAAACATTAAAATAAACAACAAGGCTATATATGTATGTATATGTATATAGAAAAAATAGTATCTCTCTAACCACTATTAATAGTTTTTGGGAAAAATAAAACATGATGGATTTTTTTCTAATAATAATAACAATTCAATATCTGAAAAATACAACTGGAAATATATAAGAGGAGTTAACTATATGTAGATAATAATAGATGGTTTATCGATTACTTCAAACAGAAAATAACACGCTTTTATCAATTGATAAATAATCTATTAAATAGAAATAAACCAGATACAAGTAGATTTTGTTTGTTATATATTCAATACAAAATATAGTAAGTATATAAATAACAATTTTCCTCATTGATTGATTATATCTTATAAAATCTTTTATTTTCATCAAATATTATCCAAAAATTTGCTTTTGTAAAAATAAATTATATCTATATAGTTTTTTGTTTTTTTTTTATTGTTATCAATTTAGATCAGTAAACATATTTTGTTTATCATTATATTTGGGTAGATTTTAAGTCTATACATATTATTATCTTATCAGATGGAAATTTCCAATCTTTCAATCGACACAGATGTACAATAAAGATTTGAGAGGCCAAAATAAATCAATTTTATTAATACAAGATATTTTAACAATGATTATCAAATATTATATTTTATTTATTGATATTTTAATCAACACTATATGTATATATATATGCCGTTCCCAAGGCTCGAGTGTTATCGTTGCAAATAACATTCCTATCAGTTTATCAAACTGGCCAACCCTATTTACACCCCTATAGTATAGTATATCGCTATATAAATTTAGTAAGTCGTATTCACGGAATGGACAGATTAAAAACTTGATAATAGTTTGAAAATATATATGTAGTGGTTGTTATTTGGTGAAAATCTAAATGGAAAACATTCATTTATTTTAATTTGCATCATTAAACGAATTAGTATAATTCCTAGAATTATGTTTATTCAAGTTGTTGACCCGGCGCATCCACCAAATTTGTCATAATTAAATTTTTAATCAATTTATTTAATATTATTCATAATTTTTTCTAAACCAAATTGAAAAATGATTACATTTTTTCCATTAAACTGTATTGTGATAACAGGTCTGTTGTTGTTCTATTAAAAATTTTGTCTATAATTGGATTTTATTGTTCTCTAAATTACTCATCAAGCAAATAAACAAAATAAAATGTTTTGACTAATTCGAAAAAACCACTCGTGATATCTTCAGCTACATCAAATCCATAGCCAGAATTCTCCTTAATATTAACACTATCGCTTATCATTCTTATCATAAGATAAGAAAGTTATATAAATGGTATTAATGGAGAAACCCGGTTTAGTTTGTGGATTTATCATATAGACCAACTGTTTTATATGTTGTTATTATTATTATTATTAGTATAGTATAGATTTTAGTTTTGCGGCTATGTGTATAAATTGTATGAAAATCAGTTTAAATGTATTTTATGTACCATACCACCCAACAAGCTTCATTTTAAAGTGGATAATAGCAATTTGATTATAGACAATAATAATAATCATCGTTATAATAATGTTGTCTGACGTCGTCTGTATGACTAGACATGCTGGTTATTCAACAACACCACCAATCAAATTTTTAATGAATCGATATTTGAAATCGTCTAATTATGAATTTAGAAAATTTACAAAAACTTTCGGTAAGTCGAAATCTTTTATATTTTATTTTTCTATTATTATTATTATTATTATTGTTTCGTACACATGTGTTGGTCTTTGATATATTAATACAAACAGTTTAATCTTCCCTCATGTTTTTACGATCGTTTACTTATATATTGACTTTGTAAATTGCGTTTCTATTTTCGCACGGAATTGTTTATCGGCTTTATCTGTTTATTTTTCAGGGTGGTAATATTGTGATTAGATCACTATAATATAAAAAAAAAATTGAGAATTTTTCTAGATATAATTTCTATATACGTACATATAAATACAGAATATTATTAATAATGATGGTATATAGAATCGTAGAATATATAGACTTGTATGTGGAACGTATAAAAGCGAGTGTTATACGTTATCTATCGGCACCAATGTAATCAGAATTACATGAAGAGACCGTGCATAGAGACCACAATGATTTATTATTTTTATCTAACATTTAGAGAGAGAGAAAAAAATTGGTGCAGATTACCTGACTCTCCTAATGATCTGCCATTAATAAGAGCTTTCCAGACTCTCTCTCTATAACAAAACGTGTTCAAAAACCCACAACCATATATATACTCATATCTCCAATACCATATATGAATTGTATTTGTTAGAGAAAAGGGATGATTGCTCCCTATATACCGAGAAAATAATAAGTGATAACAAACATCACATGATCAATCAAAAACATTATTTGGAAATGATTGTCTGATCGATTCATTCTATTAGAACAAAAAAACAAAAAAAAACAAGTCATCTCGATCAATTACTGATAATTGAATTGGTGGTCCAAAATTTATCGGAACTTTTCGAAATTATATTATCATATTGATAATCAAAACAATTAATGATGACTATCAATATATTTTTGTTATTTTAATCAATATAATCATCAAATTATCATCGTATATATGACATAATTACATTTTTTTATCATTATTTCACCGAAAAAAATACTATCTATATCAATATATGTATTTCGATAAATCAATTTATTAATGATATATATCGGTCGTATTGCCAAAGATTTATTATAGAGTTGTGAGGAGTTATTTGCTTGTAGAATATTATAAATCAGTTTATATATATATATGTATATATATAGTTAAAGGAGTGAATATAAGAACCGACAGAGCGTGATTCACATTACCGAGTTGGCGTGATATAGGAAGGAACGTCTCTCGTAATCATTTTTGCTATGCCATTGTGATATGATATATATATACCCCCGGTCTATCTGATTGTGCTTATCATTGTCTGCAGGGTGTTATTACCGCACCTAACACACATACAACCCTTGAAACTCATGTATATACATATTATATAGTCGCACCAATATATGGAAATAAATTATTATGTGCAGAATAAGGATAAAAGCTTTAGTAGAAATGACGATTATTATTATGTGATAGTCTCTTGTATAACTGGAGCTTTTTTGTCGCATATATATATATACTCTCCCTCTTTCGTATGAAATTTGTTAGAGCTGTAATTTATCCTTGTCGGTTATATACATCCGAGAAAAAACTTAATTTGTAAGTGATTTTCGGTTTTTCTATTTCTCTATTTAAAATAATTTGAATTGTGGATATTTTTGATGCGGCAATAATATACGGCTGGGGTGTTGTAGGCCACCTGTTGGCGACCAGTCGTGATACATACCAGGTCGCACCCTTATTATCAGATATTCCATCAAATTTGCCAGGACCACGGCGCCCAGCATATGTTACTATCTATATATACATATATAGAACCAAGCTTTACCTGCTCATTCTCAATTTTCCACATACCTCATTATCGATTTATTCAATTAAGATAACTATACGCGATAGAGTATTAAATAGAAAAAAAAAGTACTATAATATCTTCTAGTAAATCAAGTCTGTAATTATGAAAAATTTCGAAACCAATTAAACGTATTGGTATACTTTAAATATTAAATATGTTGTTGTTGTTGTTGTTGGAATGAGATCATTAATTGGTTTTTCGTAAACTCACATTCAAAAGTGTGCGTTGATTAAAATGATAAAGGTTATTGATATAAATATACAACAATGACTATTACTTTAAACAAATCTAATGTTGTTTTCACATAAATTCTATAGATTGTTCGTTATGCACATATATATATGTATACAAAACAGACACAATACCTTGTCATGGTGTACGCAAATTCTTATCAAATTTTAAGATCGGCGTAGAGAGTACGAATAAAACCACCCATGCAGAGTTCGATATCTCTTTACATATAAAACCAATGTCTTTGGATTATTTGCCATCATGTCGATTTTACGATATTTATATATATAAATGCTATATGTAAATAAATATATGGATAATTTATTTATTTGTGAATTTTAAATATGAGTTTTTAATCGATATACATCGATATTTTATTGCATTAAATTATAGCCGCAATTTATACATTTATTATTTGTAATAAATTTAAATTGAAAATAAGTAATTAGTCTGCTAAAATCGATCATTGATACACATATCTCTGGACAAAGCTTTCATTTATATATACTATATATATATATATAGGTGGTAGTAGCCGGCGTCAATGTTTGTGTCTAATCTACCAGCCAAACACACAACCATAGATAGATAGCACCAACACCAGCCACCGTTAATGCGATCCATAGATAACAATGTACTCAACTCGTGGAACTTTTATAAATCTGACAGGCGATAAGTCAATGTATTTACATGAGCCACTCGGTTAAAACTGCCGCACCCCTGTCTCTCTACAGCAACAACAACAACAACAACAACATAGAAATGCTCATAGATAAACAGACAACATTCCAACTATAGGCACTGTTAGAAATTATAGAGGAAAATCCTTATCGCGATAAATCTATATATTTTAATTAGACTTGTAGTATCTGTTTTATTTTAAATAATAATATTTATAATGAGCAAGTTTAATATAATAATGATTTTCAGATTATTTCTATCCGTCTATATCTTGGCTAGTTTCTATTTTATTTGAATAAATTATACGATTTTATTCCCATCGTACAATTTCATAAAAAATCGTAATAGTAATTGTGTCATGTTGCGGATATCAATTAACTTCTTTATTTATTCAAACATCATAACTGTTGAGTATGTACTTGTTAGACAACCAGGTGCTACTTGTTAACTATATAGAACCAGCAGGCAATATGGTGTTGTGGTATAACATCTGTATAACGTTAAAATAAACAAAGATAGATTGGAAATTAAAAAGAAGTTGTAAAAAAAATGAATGAAACGGAAATTCCGGTGAATAATAATAACATTAAAAAAGAAACTGGCACTAGCAATAATGCTTATAATAATTAATATAAGAGAAGCGAGATCGTAAACAAATTCTAATCGATGGGTGTCAGGCGAGTATAATAGTCGAGGATATTGTCGTTAATAAAATTGCTGTCTATTTTCCAAAGCTTTTCTTAATAAGAGAGTGAAAATGTGATCTATCTGTCATCAGTTTTTAATGGCATAATCGAGAAAAAAAAAACACAAAACGTTAACCTCTTGAAAAGCTGAAAATGGCAGATTCGACATACTCTTTGTTGTTATTGGAAAAAAAATAAAAATTTATTATCGCAAATCAACCGCTAATTTTCGAATAAATTTTCTATGATCTATTACTACTATATCTTTAAATCAATTCAACTAAATTCCAATGATATAAAGACAAAAGTTAATATATAATGCAAGACATGAGAACTAGCGGCAGTCGTCGCCCTGTCTATGGATGTATTTAAGAAGGGAAATGCACTGGCATCATTGGTGTATATAGTATAGAGTTAGTTACGAGCATAGCGATCGCTTCGCTTTAGACACGACCCGAATCTTTAATGATGTATTCTGGGTATTGTTCTTTATGTGTCGGAACTAAGTGATTCCGAACACGTTTATATACACGGTCTGCGATAAGCTACCACTATATCGGTTCTTATATATAATATGTATATGTTTATGTATTTGTATAATGGATATATGTTATGTTGTGTGTTCTTCTTCCACCTATAACCATCGAATAAAGTGTAGTATAGATGGTTTGAACATCCTCTCTCTCTCTCTCCTATATCGTATCCATGTTATTTTATGAATTATGAATACGACGATTTTTCTACGTCCTGATAAAAAGACTCGAGAAATCTATTCGATAACAAAACTTGCTTTGTTTCCGTTAATAGGAATAATTTCGACAAAATGCTCTACATTCACTATCTTTTTTATTTGAAATTGTCAACGTTCATCAACTGTTGTTAATTTGAACAATACACAATGTTTGGTCATAACTAGAAAAATGAGATAATTATAGAAAAGTAATAGTAATTTGAATATTGTCCATAATATTCAACTGTTTCCTGATAAGATAACTCTGTACACCCAACCGCCTCCAAAACGCCTCCTAGTTTCCCTTGAAACTTGGTTGCCATCACCGTTGGCTTTTTTTTTTTTGATAACAACAACTCATATAGAATATATGAAAACTTATTGCAGTTTAAAGTATAATGTCGTTAGATACTGATAAGAATACCAAGTTTTATCTAAACTAGCGGCCTTGTTTTTGTTACTCTATCAAATAAAAACAATGAGAGAAATATATATATAGTGATAGAAGATTGTGTTCCGTTTTGTTTTGTTGTCAAACTTTTTGAATAAAGCACTGACCGACTGACATAACTCTCTCTCTCTCTCTCTAACTATATAGTTTATTCATCTTTCTTAAAACTGTTATGAGATTGATGTAAGAACTAGATAAATTATATGTATAGATTTAGGTCAAAGATTAAGGAATTTATATTGAGATCGCAAGTTGTGATGTTTGCGCAATAACACCGAGAAAACGAACACTCCCGGACTATAGTCATAATAATAATAATAATAATAATCATAATGTACCTGATGATCTTGAGATATAAAAACGCAACTAACTCGTCTCGTCTAAAATACAACATATGTATATATAGTATAAAGAGCAAAATATATAATGTATAGCTTATAGTACGACCTCGACAAATAATGCTTTATAAATCTTACATATTAAATATTCATACTAAGAGTTGACCTCAACTATTATATAGTCCGAAAACTCGTAAATAATAAAGTTCATTTACGAAATAGTAAACCCTATATGATACAACACGTTTATCATGTCCGTCCAATACACATATATGGATATTATAAATAAATTTCTAATTTTGATAATCTGAAGTATATAAGTATTTAAAATCATTAGATTTAGAGTTTTGTATAGCTTAAGGTGTTAATACATGGAAATGGTTATGTCATCCAGAATATGTTCGCTATTATTGCTTAGATTAGATGATATAGGTATATATTATATAAAATAAAGCTGATAATATTGCATTATTATATAGTGCATTCGGTTAACGTCTTGAATGTCTCCGGCAACGAGACGTCCCCTAAAATAATATTCTGATAAGAAACCGTCGTCCATTGTCACCTGTTTCTCGTACGTCTTACCTGATATCTAAACATTATATTATTATACCTGCATTGAAATGATATTATTAAATTTCGTTGTTCCTCTATCATATACTATAATATACGTATATATTTTTTCGTTAAGGAACCGAGGACAATTTAGAATAAAAATATAAATAACTTAATCATATCGGTCACGACATCGACTAGTAGTAACATTATAAAACATAATCGAATATACAATCTAATAGAAATTGATGGTGTAATATATAAAACGTACGAAATAGAGCACAACCGCCCTTGTCATTTACATTTCAGTAGTCAAATAGTCCAAACCCTGAAGTATATTCATATTGTCCGTCCATTTGCCTATTCTCAACTAATAAACATTCCTGCTCATAACTGATAACACGCCATTGATGAATATAAATAAGGCGATGGCGGTAACGTTATCGCGACAATACATTGGAGGGTTTGTCGTAGACTAAGGGACAGCAAAAGACTTGGGTTAGTAAATGGGGTGTATATGTGGGTGGAGATGGAGTAGAGTGTAGGAGTATTGTGGTAGTGGTGATGGCGGTGTTCCCAAGCGGACTCGAACTATATAAGGATATTTAGATATTCTAATAGTAGCGGCATTTGCTGATAACATGTATGGTAGTGCTGGTCTGGTGCGATAAGCGCCGCGACGGAGAGGTCTGCCACTGATAAAGACGCTCTGCGTCGCTGTTCTGTTTTCTCTAAAGCGATAACAGCAGATATCGGCCGCGTCGCAGAAATAATAAGGCAGCCGGTATAAATGTGGTCTTTTTATGTATTATATTAAATATATATAGCAATAACAATTATTGTTTTGTCTTGATCTAAATTATATAAGATTTTGAATCAACATTTCGATCTATATACTTAGTTGTTGTTATTATTGTATAGAAATTCTATAGAATTTATATTTTAAGTGCAATAACATGATTAATGGATTAAAATGAAAATCAATATTTTCTTAAAGTTTGATATTGCTATATACAATAAAAATACCTTTTGAAATAATGGTAAAAGTTGATTTTGGTGGGAATCGGTACGATAAAACCGCCATCACCATCATAATAGTTGTCTGAATGCGACCATGTGCAATTTTTGATTATTACGATAGTGGCATGCAATTTTCCATTATCGTACATTTTTAGAATGTTACTTTTCATATTTACATTTTTGTTTTTAACATTATATTTCTACTCTCCCATAGAAAAATACCAATAATTACTCTTTTACTTGAAATAAAACAATAATAATAATAATAATAATAATAAGACTGAAAACATTAATTTCTTTTTTTGTTTTCTGTTTTTTTTTTTTAAATAGATAGGAAATAGAATGTATAGAAAGAGCTGCAGGTTGGCAACGGTACAGGTCGTATCGGGTGTTATCTCTTTGCAGCAGCCGCCATATTACTTTCTTATCTCGCTGTCTCGTTTCCTACTTCCAGGTCGTATCTTTCGCGCTATCGGACGGCAAACAGACCCGTATATACCCCCAACAAACTCTCTATACTATACCCACCCCTAACATAGTAGAATAATAAAGTATCGTTTCCTACATTGCGCTCCACATACACTATACGTGTGTTTATGTGATGTTGATAACAACAAACTGATTAATTTAATGCCATCGGCAAAATCTTTACATTAGAATGCTTTGACTGTTCATTTTCCTTCTTTTTTTTTTGAATAATAGTACGGTTATTTCTATCAGATAATGTTCTTATTTGAATTTAATTTCTAATTAACAGTTTTTTGTTGTTGTTGTTGATTAATTTTTAAATAACATTAATAATAAAGATTTGTTAATATTGAATTTACCAGCTGTCATTAAAGATTTGCGTAACATACACCTTGTTGATCTAATATTTTTAATATATGAACAACAATATTGCCTATGAATATTTAATAGTGGCAACCGGCACAGGATGTCAGTTTGTTTGTATGCATTGTGCCGTTTATTGTATGTAAGCGTACAATAATAACGTTCTTTATCGGCCATCGTTTCAACTATTTTATCTTTTGTATATCACACCAGACGACAAGGGCGGTCTACACTTTTCCAAATATACAAAAATCTTCCATTCATTCTAAATACATATTATTTTTGTGTGTTTATATCTATCTGTCGGTTTTGTTGATCGATTGCCAATTAAAAACTGCCCAACCAGTGGCAGTCAAAATAGATGAAAATTGGAAAAAAAATAAAAATTATATATTTATATATAATCTGGTTTTAAGCCTTAGGCTGTTCAATTAAAATAGCCGCGATCAGATTAGGTTTTGATAAAGCATTCCTTGTGTTTGTTTTTGCGTGCCGTTTCTATATGTATATGAGAATTCCATTTCTGGATCATTCTTTGTTCGATAAGCATCACAACTTGGGAATTATTTCAACAATTTTTACAATATCTCTTTCCCGTTTTAGTCATCTCGCGTTTAAAAATTCAAATATATCTAAGTTAAGATAAAAGCGCAAAACAAACGAAAGGGTATAAAAGAAAAATGCCGGCATATACATATATATACACAAATACATATATATGTCTTTTGTATATTACCAAAGTTTTTTTTCCATTCTTTTGATTTGTAGAAAGATTAGTTTTTGAATATATAGGACATCGCTATTCTATTTAGTTTTTATCATAGAAATTTTTTCTTTTGTCTTTTATATTTTGAACAAATCAAAGATCATTGAATCGTTTTTATATTAATTTATATATCTAGTTATATAGTACATATATAGCCTCAATCTACAATCTGATTGAACAAAATCGTTTCATTAATTTTTCGTTGACATACTACTACCATTAATTATGGACCACAATTAACCCATAGTCCTATTAGATTGAGCATAAAGAACATGTTGATACGAAAAAAAAAAAAAAAATTAAAAAAATCATTACATAATTACACAAATTTACCCATGATATGGTAAAAGATATTTACAAAGATATATATACAAGTTGTTATCGTTTCAAAAATCAAGATATTTGATTTTTTTCTCATTAAATTATCCATTACATAAGTTTACCTTAATTAAATATTCCCAACATGTATAAATTGGTATGTTTATGTTATTTGAATGAAATTATCCTCTTTTGGTGTACAACAAATTACCATTCAATTCCTCCCAACAACGTTCACTATATAAGTATGTATATAGAAAACTATATAGATATAAATACGTATTTAACTAATAATTAGTTTCAAGTCTGTTCAAAATTCTTGTGTGGTATATAGCTATCAATTGTTGACTCAAACATTCACTCTCTCTCTCTTATTCTTTCTCTATCTTTCAAGATATTATCATATCGATAAAAGTCCCTCTATTTAGTGAATGCACATTTTCTGTTATCAGATCTGTGCAGGTTGTGATTACAGTCAGGAATTGTTGTGGTTCGATCGATACATCAAAATTGTTACATATATAATATACTACAACAATATAAGCAAAAGGGGAGAATATAAACAACTATAAATCATATATACTATATGCTTGAAGCATAACAACGTTAAAAAATGAGTTCGTTATCGTACTTCAACATTGTGGGTGTCTTGCCTATGGCAAAATTTCGAAGTCTATTTCGAAATTTAAATGAATATGTTCATCCAGTTATTGTGTCAATTGGATGTGAAACACCTTTAGTTTTTATTTTATTTCTGAATAAATAACTAATCAAAGTTGCGGTTAATGACCAGTTATGTAGATATAAGATATACGATATTATTATAACATGTTATATTTGAATCAGTTAAATCGAACATGTAAATTTCTATGATTAATTAAATCGTCCAGTTATTTAGACAACAAGCTTATTAAAATTGATACATAAATTCTCATCGAATTGTCGACCGACCGAACGAACTAAACATACTCACTTAAACTCCACTCACTCGACTCTGTTAAATGACGTTTTATATTTTATCAATTTGATCGCTTCTATAATTCAAATTAAAAACAGTAGCTGGTTATTCTCGCAAGCTAATATCATTGAGTAATCAACCATAACCAGTCATGGCAGTTGAAATAATCCTGTGGGATGTCTTAATCAATTTGTAAAAGAAATGGAATCATTTTTTATAAGACGACAGGCAATTAGTCGAATTGTTAAGAGAATATTTAAAAAAAAAACATATCGTTAAACATTTTATATATAATATATATAAAAGAAAAAATAAATAAATAAAAACAACAGTCACTGTGATATCCTTTAAGCAATGGTCAGATAAAACATGGACAGGCTGGCAATGGTCAAGGTGGCCTAATTAAAGTAGATGCAGTGGGAACAGATAGTCAGAGACTATCAGGGTAAGATAAGAAAGTAAGCGACTACGAACAGAGGGCGACTGACAGCTTCCAGACGGAGCTCATTACAGGGGACCTCTATCAAGATAGAATTGAAACTTGAGTGGGTGAGTGGCCACAATTTCCACCACTACCAATATAATTGACCAATGATTTACGCTAACCCTCAATATCATACAAACAATATCATAAAAACCAAGAGAAAAAAGATAATCTTGTGAAATTTGTGATTTGTTTTTATATAAACAAAAGGTGATATTAACATCACCCAACTTGCCAAAGTAACATATTGGCGTGGTAAATGTTGGCAGGCAGCGGCGCGCAATCGAGACTACTACTACTACTACTACAGCCCTAATTGTCCTTCTCGCTTAACATACAATAGCTGGACCACCTCCATATATCGGCATTGATTTTTTAATGTTGCCTACAGCAGGCAAGATTAGCTATCTGTGCTACCATCTTGGTCCAAGTCCGCTATTTACAAATAGCTATTGTAACTATGCACTGTTTTTGATCTTAGATTGAACTTGGTTTTCCCAGACTGTGTAATTGTATGCTCAAAGTAATGGTCGTTTGTTGAATTATGGTGTTGTTGTTGTTGTCGATTGAACGTGGTGGTCGTATTTATTCTGTCTTTTTTAAGTATTTATTGTACGATAGGGCAAATTGTGTCGGCTTTTTCACCACCATTATAAAAAATACTATTATAATATAGAATTGTGTAAAATTCAATGAAACAATTATATTTATAAATAAAAAGATAAATTCGTAAGATTTAGAAGAGACCACATAGGAAGAGCGTATAGTTATTTATTGGAGAGCCTCTAGCGTGGTTCAATTAGTTACGCGTCTACGTGAATGTTTGATGAGAGGTTGCAACTCTTTCGTGATATGAATTATTACACCTGGAAGGGAAGGTTAATCAATTGCTCCCAGATGGTTACTTAATCATTCTTGTTAATTAACTTTCATTATTTCGACATTTAAAAAATATATAAAAACCAACCGAATTTTCTTGTAATATAATAAAAAATAATTAAATTGTGATGTAACAAAATCAAAATTAAAAATATATCAACTGTTTAATGAATTAACGATAGGTGTTGGACCAAAAAAAAAAAAAAAAAAAACGGCAAGAGAAGAGTAACTAACAAGGCTGTCCACACCTGCTAAATTGTGCTCTCTTTATCTGGCCAACGATCATAAATTACAATTGTCACATACTCTACGAGCTATATAATGTGAAGCTTTGTTTATTTAAAGCGCTATAGTCGACATTCGACTCCTGAAATTTCCAATAATTTACATTCTTAATTACTAAAATCGATATAAAGATATAAGACGATAAATAAAGAAATTAACAAGCCGAATAAAAATTGTATAATTTCCAATTTATTTATTTTATTATTATAATTATAATTATAATTATTTATTTACACTTATCTATAATATGGCGAGTTAATAAATCTAAAATAACACAACTTGGAGTGGATGGCTGCGAATAACATCTGCGATTTCAAGATATCACCACTCGATCCGTCTTGTTTGACGTTTTCAAGCAAAGAAGAAAAAAGAGATTCTCTGTTGTCGTTTAATTTTAGTTCGTTTCTGACTTTTATGAATTATTTATAGTACACTATACACCTAACACGTCTATTTTATATGTCGTGTCAACCAATATCGCACCTAACGATCAACTATAGACCGTATATGTTATATGTATTGGTATTGGTATAAAATATTGGCAATGCCGTTCAACTTTCTACGAACTAAATCAGAAAACAATGTAAATCTTTAAATTAACACAATTGTTATCGATAGACTTGAATTATTCAATAGATTTATTACAATTTGATTTGAATTATT
>JAZBGX010000160.1:25791-45843 GCA_037414775.1 Zonitis immaculata
GGCGTGAGAGAATGTTGGTGATTTGCATCTGGATAAGTGAATGCTTCCTCCAATTCATGAAAAAAAAAATCAGTAATAGGAAATAAAGACGCACTGGCGTCGTCGTCGTCGTCGACATAGAAAGGAATGGAGCCGTCGATATAATTATAAATCAATGTCTTATGCTAATGTAGCGTGATCGATAGATGATATCAACTACCGCCGCTATATAAGAGGAAGTTATAAATCGTTTCAAATCTAAAATTGATCTGTGAATTCTATCCGCATTAAATCGGCGGGCACACCTCTGTCATCTGTAGACATTTTATGCGCTATCGAGCTCACCAGCGAAACTTTTTTTAAAGGTTTTAGAGAGATAAGGTGAGAAATGTGTTAAGGGATGATTAAAAGGCCGTAGCGACGCTGCCGGCGCAGATAACACCCGCCGGGTATGGTTTATTCCGTCGCACGTATCTCGACGGGACTCAATCAGTCTCTCTCTCTACAACTGAAGCTACTAATCACCTGGGCCCGCCACCATCACTACTACAACCAACCAACCAACCAACCACCACCACTAGCCTATATGGATTTCTATACTTATACTATCTTGTGGTATAATGGACCCCGCAGCTTCGATAATGATAACGTTTTTTGTTGAATTAATCCTCTCTGTGGAAATGCATTCATACTTCATATCTCGTCTAATGGACGTCGTTTTTCATATTCCGGTTGACGCACAGACCCAATTTTTTGAATAATCGACGCCCACCAAAAACATGATTTTGAATTGAAAGAAAACGCCCCAAATAAGCATTTCTATATATGTATGACAATAAGAGTTTATTATTTATTTAATTATAAATATTATTATTGGCCTCGTTTAAATTTATAAATACTCAATAGCGTTGCAAGATCAATTGATTATGATCAAGTGTTCCTTAACATTAACGGCGTAATAATTTTCAATAGCTGCCGGCGCCAGTACGAAAAAATCTTAACCATTCGCCAGAACTATTTCAGCTGGTTGATAACGTCAAAAAATATATTCAGATTTATTTATAGTTTTGATTTGAGAAGAATAAAATTAACAAGTTTAGATAATAATTATTTTCTCTTTATATTACTCATTTATTATTATAATGAAGCTCGGGCAATAAAACGCCGGCGCGATGATACACGGCTACTGTTCGACGCCTATTGTTTTTTTGGGATGACACTTCAATTAGTCAAACGATATTTATAAAAGCTTGAAATTTTTGCTGTTACTGAAATTTATATATATATATATATATGAATTTAATTTTTCATAGGATTAAAGATAATCGTAAATAGGAGTGTCTCCTATCTACAATTGCCTTTCATCTTATCTTGTTCAGACTAATGCAAGTCTAAGAATTTTACTTTAAAAATGGCTTCACAGTATAAACCGGCAATAATTTTAGATAAACATAAAAGAATTGAAGATAAGTCGGATAAAATGCGGCACCTCAATTTGTATGGTCCAAACATACTAATGACCTATAAATAAATGATTAAAATAAATTGAATTTATTTAAAACATATCACATCCTACCTAATAGAAAAGAATTTATTCAATTTAAATAATAGCTTATCCATTATTATAATAGTCTTATTTTTTTTTTCGAAATTAATTCATTGGCGCCATTGCATATTGTTATCGTATAATTTTTATGTCACATATCAATCTAAATTACTTTATTTTCACAAACTGACCGATCTCATGAAAATGTAATAAGTAGCCAATGTACTATAGAATGAATCTATTGACTTAATTAGAATGGCGGAACATAGTCTATAACTACCTGTGTCGTGCGTCACGATCTTCAATATTTGCATATCGCCACACATTGCATTTGGATGACGGGAACGTCGCGTGGCCCTCTTTTCAGACGCCTATACCCCTATTTAGATTTTAAATATAACTTCCTGTTTCCTCTTTTATAAATTTTATAAAAATTTCTAGATTCAAAAAAGTTATTATTTCAAAATTCGATTAATAGTAGGCATAGTTGGAGACTTGAATAGGTGATAAGCACACGATCATATAGTCATCGTGATAACAGATTTCTGTTTTGAATAGTTTCTAAGTACATGTAGGATAAGATCCACTTAGAAATTCTCGTTTTTCTTTTAGCATTTCGATATCCTTCCTAACCAGTAAAGCGTGGGATAGTCTGTAAAACTGATGTACCTACATATATATGTATGTATGTATCAGTACGCGGAAGCAACAAACGCAACTAAAAAACAAAACGAAAAACTTGCAAAATCGATGATGATAATAATAATAAGACACAAAAAAAAAATTCTACAACCAACAAATAAACAGATATTAATTATATACGATAACTATATTAATATAATATACATACGTATAGCTGGTGGCTCAAACTAAAAACCCTATGATTAATAATATAGCGTTCGATATGATCACATTTTAAAGAAAATATATAGTTAGTCGATATATACAACAAATATTTATATGTGTATATGCCTAATATAGGGATCCCAGTATGCCTGAAGCCGGTCCTGTCTCCTACCTATACTGATCTCAATCTCAACAACTACACATTCCGAACTCTAATTAAAGATTGTTATCATTCGCGAGAATTCCCATCCAGCGTCTTATTAATTCCTAATATCTTTTAATCTTTCATGCTATCGGCATTTTTGTTTTTTGTTATTACTATTGTTCCCAAATTGACAATTACCGTTTTAATAGATAACAACTTATTGAAATTTGTTAGTTGATTAATAAATTAGTTGTTTCTATATATAGGTATAATAAAAATAATTGCAAAATAAATAAAATAACAAAAATGTATATATGTATATATCTATGTAAAGTTGTAAAATATTTGCTTTTATTGATTGTGTCGTATCGTAAGTGGCGATGTGATGTACGGTTCCGTAACAGACTGTGTGGGTAGGCCTGACGAACTGCTTCATTAGACGAGAGGCTACGACATGCCCGACCCGTGTACTTGCTCACTCTTATCACTGATGCATTTGTACCAACCTGTTCTCCCGTTCCCATCTATTGGAGACCAACTATAACTTACGCCGACGGTGCCGTATTTTATTACTTATCACCTTTAAGTATCAAGTACTCGCTCCTGATGCTATCTTACCTCATGTTTCCTAGTAAAACGACGACTTTTAACATTTGCATTTTGTTTGTAGGGGAAGAAGAAGAATGGGTGAATGATAGTGAAGAAAACACAACAACCACTACTGCCACCAACACTACAGCAACTATAACATCAACATCAACAACTCAAACAACAACAATTGTAAAAACAACAGAAAAATCTTCTTCCAGAACAACACCACCAGCTAAATGTAAAAGTCCAGATCGGTCCGATGATGAGGATAATAAACAAACTGTCATCAAAACTGAAACCGATTCATCACCTCCTAGGATTCGATTGAAAGCAAATTTAGCAACAGATCCAGCTTTACAACCACAACAAATTTCTGTATCTAATTTGAAATCAGAAACTGAAAATAGCCAATCACCTAACGAATATTTAGCAACATTACCAACAGCATTACAATCAGCACTAGTATCAAGAAATTTCTTTATACCAACACTTAGTGATACCTCAATTAGACCTACAGAAACTGCTGAAGTTGCTCGACAACCTAATGTTCCTATATTTATATGTCCACCATGTGGCATACGTTTTTCATCTTTAAGTACTTTAGAAGCACATCAAACGTATTATTGTTCACATAGAACGAATAAGCCAACTGTTGATGATGATGCAAAATCCACTAATGGTAATGATCCTAGTGGAAGTCAGTCTGATCAAGACCCATCTGAACCGTCAATGAAAAATATTCGTACTGGCAAACAATATACTTGTACTCATTGTACTTATAGTGCTGATAAGAAAGTTAGTCTTAATCGTCATATGAGAATGCATACGGTATCTCCTAGTCCTACCACTGTATCGAATACTTCCGTTTCAAATGGTGAAACATCAGTTGAGAATCAAGATCGTTATTGTGCTGAATGTGACATTCGATTCAGCTCACAAAAAACTTATAGAGCTCATAAATTACATTATTGTAACTCTAGACATATGGTAAAGGCAAATAATACAACAAAAACAACATCAAGTTGCACATCTGGATCATCACCAACATCACCAGCTGAAACTTGTCGAACACCACCATCGCCCACAGCACAAATTACTACAAATCAACAGCAACAACAACAACAGCAGCAACAACCACAACAACAACCGTTCTTAGCATTACCAACAAATCCAATAATAATAGTGCCATATTCTTTATTCCGTAGTGCTAGTATTGTTCCGGGACTTTTACCATCAACAGCTGGCTTACCTAATCCGGATACACCATGTTTCCTGTTGCCAAATGGCACGTTACAACCAATGACACAAACAGTGAATCCAAATGTTAATTCAACACCAGCACCAGAAGTATTGAAATCCATGAACAAAACAAAAGAATCGAATATTAGTAGAGAAACATTATCAGCTCCTTTAGATTTAAGTGTACGAAAATCTCCTGAAATAAGAAATCTTGTCATAGATCTGGGTGATGAACAAGAAAAAGAGAATGTGAAACATCGTTCTCCAACACCGGAAAAAATCGAATGTGTACCATCTATTCATGGTTCACCACCATCAACACCAGCTTCACAAGCTGGCATATCACCATCATTAAGTATATCACCGAAACGTAAACACGATGAAACTTCAAGAAGCAATAGTCCAAGATTGTCGCGATTAACACCAAAATCAATAAATGCAGAACGTTCACGGACTAGTCCAGAAACAAATAATAATCCATTCGATATACCAACAATTCATCCTCTATTAATGAGAGGCGGTCCATTATCTTTATTCACACCTGAAGTCCAAATGCGTTTAGCTGAATTACCAACAATACCACCAGTAGCAGCACCTCAAGTACTTGTTAAACAAGGCGTTTCAAAATGTAAAGAATGTAACATAGTGTTTTGTAAACATGAAAATTATGTTATACATAAGAAACATTATTGTTCGGCAAGAGCGCAAGATGATGAAGCATCAAAAACATCTGGTAGTCCACCAGTTAGTCCACGTAGTGGTGGTACAACTAGTCCTGCCGGACAATATCAACAATTGATTTGTTTAGCTTGTGGTATTAAATTTACATCGTTAGATAATTTGAATGCACATCAAGCTTATTATTGTTTGAAACGTGGTGAATTGGATGTTAGAAGGTGTGGTAAATGTAGAAGTATTGCCGAACCAGGACATCAATGTATACCGGCTAGTTCATTAACAGGTTGGAAATGTCCTTGTTGTGATGTTGTCAGTCCTACAGCAAGTGCTGCCCAAAGACATATGGAATCCCATACTGGTGTTAAAGCATATAGATGTACGATATGTAGATATAAAGGCAATACGTTAAGAGGCATGCGGACGCATATTCGAATGCACTTTGATAAACGCTCTCCAGATTTACAGGTGAGAATCCAAATTAAATCATTTATTACGTAGACTGTTCTTAGAACAATTAAAAATTAAAAATAAGGAAGTTTTTCTAGTTTTAAAAGGTTAACATTCTTGATTATAGACAAAATAATAATTTTATTTTCTGGATTAACTGATTTTTTTAGTTTGTTATCCGGTTAAAATGAAATCCGGTTTTTTTGGGGTCAAGATAGATAAGATTTCACTGTAATTCTAATTTTCGAAAACATTCTCGCGAATTTTCGGAATTATTCATAAATAATTATAAATATAAATTTAATTGTATCTTGTTATTATTATTATATTTCCAGGAGGAGAAATATATTACGTATATTCTTGAAGATGACAGTTCGAATTCAGTGGAGGTAACAACGAATCCATCTACAGGAACAATAGGCTCTGTTGTTAGTGATGAACGGGCAATCTCACCAAGTTCTGAAGGACGTGCCGAACCCCTTCATCATTGTAACGAATGTCGTTATAGTTCAGTTTATAAAGCCAATGTAATTCGTCATGCGAAAATTGCTCATAGTCCTCGTGAAATTGTTGAAGATATACAAACAACAACTGGAGCATTAACACAAACAACACTTGTACTAACAACAACTACAACTACTATTAATGGTAGTAGTAATAATAATAATAATGATAAATTACGATCAATGCCAGCATTAGATGAAGATGATGAAATTGTAATAAAAAAAGAAGCAATTGAACCGGAAGTGATTATAGCATCAATTGATGAACCATTATTGAAAGATAAAACAATGGATAATTTACAAAATGATACAAAAAGGTTATTAGAACGTGAAGAAGAAATATTACAAGAGGCAGCCAAACCTGGTCCGAAATATTGTAAATCATGTGATATATCGTTCAACTATTATTCAACATTTATTGCACATAAGAAATTTTATTGTTCAAGTCATGCTGGTGAAATGACAGCAGCTTCAGCTAATAACAATAATAACAATAATAATTCGGCAAGGGCCGCTGAAGCGTCAGTTTTATAAAATAAAATAAAAATTTAGTGAAAACGGAACAAGTTATCATTATTATTTTATTATTATTATCGTTTTTGTTTTTTGTTTTTTTTTTTTTGTAAGTGTTATAAAATCTGGGCCAGTCCTTATTGTATACGCATACTGTTGTTATTATTATCATGTATCTTGTAGATTCATCGCTAAGCGATTTATAAACTGATCGCGCAATATGTTACATATTATGAAATTGTATGTATAGAAAAAAATCAGTTTTTAGAATTTGTTTTGTATAAAATAAAGATTTATGAATATTTTTTATAAGTTTAAGTTTATGTATAAATAACATAATGTTATGCCAAAGCATTAAATCTATAATTTTCTTCTTTTTTTTTTTAATCAAAATTCTTTAGACAGTAAGCCTCTATTATTCATATCAGCTAATAAGATATTGAGCTACAATTCAAAAAACAAAAAAAAAATAGTTAATGTACAAGTGACTACATGTTATTATTATTATTATTATTATTATATAGTTGTGTGGTGTTCAAAACACCTACCCAAGATTATATATACAGTGATTACCCTTCTTGGAGACAATAAATTATTTATTTGTAAAAAAAACTGAACCGATCACTATTCACCTTATGATTTTTTCCAAAAAAATTAATATTAATAAGGTTGTATAAATGTAATAATTTGCGTGAAATAGCACGGAATCGATTTAAAAGATTATTTTCAAATAGTTCAAGAAGCAATTTAGATTGGCTCTTTCTAAAGGAAAAAAAAAATGTTTATGCAAAATACGTAAAAATCCATAATAATAATTTATAACGTTCATGCAATGTACGTTTGAGGTCAAAAGAATTTTTTTCCAATAAAAATACAATATTACAAAAAAAAAACCATGCCTCAAATATTAAAAAAATAACTCTCGAATTGCCAATTAGATTAGAAACTTCTTATTTCATCATTTAGGTGAAATAATCTAAAATCGTTTATAATTGACGAGACAAAACACCCTTGGATAATTATTTGAAATTTTATCCGACAATTTGTTTGCCTATAATATCCTTTTTGTGTTGTTGCAGTTATCATTCGTTCATATAAATGTGTGGGTTTAAGTTGTATTTGCTTTATCGTGCTATTGCAAAATATTAGCCAGTATCGTTCCCTATCGTTTACTATAGCTCGTGCATTTTTTACCGAGATATGAGAATCATTTGCATAAGGCTATAATAAATAAACGAAGTTATCTGAATGCATGGAATATATGTTTGGTTGTGTTTAGATTAGCCTGATATGGCAAAATGCAGTCACATATTGTTCTATAAACACTCACCTCAATAGTTTCTTTTTTCTGTTATAAAATTGGTTACAACAAAGGATACTATTGGCAGGACTGGAAATCAGGACTCTAACTAAAATAAAAAAAATAATTCAAAAATATAAACATCAATTTACACATTACTGATAATAGTTTTCTACATCATCATCATCGTCATTGTTATCGTTAGTATATACACCGATTTTAGAATTTTCTAATTTTTGATGCCTTGCCATGAATCTAGCAAATCGTTCACCATATCTACGACCAACTAAATCATCTTCATCATCATCACTTGATAAATCATCACCCAAATCACATTTTTCCATTGCATTTATCATATCATCTTCTGTTATACTATCAATATCGTCATCTTCATCTGGATAATCATTACGCCAATAATTTTCAGCATTCGAATCTTCACTATCATAATCATCATTATATTCATCATGCAATGAACCAAATACTAATTCATCACTTAATGGATATACATCGATATTATCGGATAATTGAGCTTCACCAAAATCGGATGTTGTATAATATAAATCATAAACATAATTTTTTTCTTTATTATCAACTGAATTCGAATCTTTACCACTCGATTCTACATCGATAATTGTTAGTTCGGATGTATCGCCTTCATTTTTATCGTCAACTGATCGAAAACAATTAACAAATTTATAACGACTCAATTTCGTATCTTGTTGTTTTTGCTTATATAATTTCGTATTTAAATCGATATTATGTTTTTTAAATTGTTCCTCTAAATTCGTTTTTGTTGTTGTTTTCTTTATATAACTAAATATATCTTCATCCTGAAAAAAAAAATAAAGTTAACCATACAAAAAGTGAGGTTAGGTTTTATAATTACTTGATCTTGTAGAGTACCAGCGAATGTAAATAATGCTGATAGATCTGATGGTATAATTTCTGGATTATCATCAGTTTTTCGTCGTTTACAATTTACAACTAACGTTTCAGATGGTTCTTCAGATAAATAACGTTTTAAACGAACAACGGACGCCATCATACTTTTAAATTTCTTTTCTTCATATTACCAACACTGATCCAATTGCCAACTTATCTTAATTTTATTCTAAACGAAATCTAAATTAAATACTTCCAAAATACATTTTTACAGTAAAAAAAATTGATTTTGTACTTATATTTGTAGCAATTAAATAATTACATAAACAATAGCGCTATATTTTATTAGAAAAGTAGCTATATATATAGTTTTCATTTCTACTGTTGGTAATAGTGATTATTAGTCATCTCTGAAAATTTACGTCAGTTTCTCAATATTATAGTTTATCAATTGTTTTTGTAACTTAATTTTAATTGTTATTGATAATTAATTGGATAATTAAAGAGATTTTATTTGTTAATTCAATCATGGGTAACGAAATGTCTTCAACTGCGATGGAAAGTATCCTTTTTCTCGTTATGAAGTCGAAGGTTAAGTTCTATTGAATCCATTTTACGTCGTAACTATCAATATTATTGTTTTATTCCTTAATAATAATAATCATAGAGCATTTATTCAATTTGAAATTTGCTGCAAAAGAACTACAACGGAATTCGAAACGATGTGAAAAAGAAGAGAAACAAGAAAAAGCTAAAACAAAACAAGCTATACAGAAGGGCAATATGGAAGTAGCTCGGATACATGCAGAAAATGCTATTAGACAAAAAAATCAATCCATTAATTATTTAAAAATGTCAGCACGTGTAGATGCTGTAGCTAGTAAAATACAAAGTGCTATTATGACACGAAAAGTTACCAATAATATGGCTGGTCATTATTCCCAAAGTATTTTATATGAGAAGTTTATAATTGAATGATTTTTAGGTGTCGTCAAAGCAATGGATGCAGCTATGCGTAGTATGAATTTAGAGAAAATCTCATCTGTTATGGATAAATTCGAACAACAATTCGAAGATCTTGGCGTACAAACTGATGTATTAGAAAATACAATGTCACAAACAACCACAACAATGATACCTCAAAATGAAGTTGATAGTCTTTTACATGAAGTAGCCGATGAAGCTGGGTAAATTTACAAAGTCAATAAACGCAATTATTTTATTAATTGGTTGATCTCTTTTGTAGTTTGGAATTGAATATGGAATTACCGCAAGCTGGTGAAACTACATCGATTGCAGGCACTGAAGCATCCCAAGAACAAGATGAATTAAGTCAACGACTTGCACGATTACGACAAGCCGAATAATATTATTATATAGGTTGTGATAGAATCTTTTATTTCTTTATACAATAATTTTTTCTTAAGTGCTTTACAATATAATTTAAATTCAAAAATCATGTAATATAATGAATAAAAATTGCTTGTATCTATTTGAATTAGTTATTGGTGTATTAATAAATGTATTTTGTTAATCAATTGATGATTCAATTTAAATAGCAAACCTAACCTTAAAATTATTGAAGTAAATAGTTGTAGTTTTAGGTTAAGTTTTCAAATGATTGCCGCTTCAAAATGAAAACAATCCATGGACCAATTGTACATATTTATTCTATTACTATGGTAACATGTAAATAATAATCAAACCAATAATAATTGTATAAAATATCAGGTGTTTTGTATATGAATTTTGATTGGTTGGAAATGGTTGTTTGAATTTACCGCGCAAATTCAGCTAGGTCATGCCTCGTGGTTTCGTAAAACTGACAACATTGTAATTGTTAATTGTACGGCATGTTGTTTCAGTAGAATATTTCTAAAGTTCTTCGATTAAATTATTTAGAATTAATAGAATAGTTTGAATTCAATTAATAATCTTAATTAATAGTGATTTATTTGTAGTATTAATAATATTAATAAATTTTTGTTCGATAGATTAAGGCGCTGTAGTCGCTGTGACCACGTTTGGTTGGAATTCGTTCTTTATATCGCCATTTTATTTGTGCTAGACATTGAATTCTGTGAATTGTCGAGAAATTATCAATTTTTCTAAATAAAATTTTGTATTACCGCGAATATAAAACGAATCGATTCAATAAATTAATTACGTAATATAATTTTAAGTGTGTAATTGGGAAAAGTTTAAGTGTTATCGAATAATTAACGCGTTTCCAAGAGATTGATGCCTAATCTTGTTTGAATTTCGTAATTTTCCAGTCTTATCATCGGTATAATTGCCCAAAGACAATGAATTGAAAAAAAACTGTGTCTATGATAGATGGAAATGGCACAGTTTTATCAAGTATTAAATCAAGAAGATACGAAACTTAACGATGATGTAACTCAATTTTATCCAGCTAATGAAACAACGACAAGTGCAGCAGTAACAACATCACCAACACAAACTGTACAATACGTTATAACACCTGAACAACAACAACAATTCCAAACAACACAACAAGTTGTTGTATCATCTGATCAATTAATGGTAGTTGATGGACAAACAGCACAACCAGTGATATTAGATCAAAGCGGTACTGTATCATATCCAACATCATCATATATTATACAAGATTCAACTGGTATCGATTTCCAAAATAATCATCAAATTTATTATATGACAAATACACCAACTAGAAATCAAATTGTTGTTGAACAACCTATTGTACAACAACAACAACCACCACCACCGATTGTTTTAAATCATCATATGATTGGTAATAATCAATCAAGTATATTAAATAAAACAAATTTAATACACAGTCGTACTAGTGATAATCAAATAATTCAAACACAAGCTGTTCTACAAGATAAAATCTTGAATTCAATTCAACCAATTAGAGGACAATTGAAAACACAACCAACTGGTGTAGGAATCCAAACTAATCTAATGAATCAACAAGTAATTTTTTCTAAAATTTCAGTTTATAATTTTCACTAATAAAATGTTTATTTGATTGTAGAAAATCTTGAATGAAGGAAATTCCGAGTTAATCCAAAATAAAACTGTTCCTGCAGATGTAAATGTAAATATTTATTAAATTATTTTATCAAATCTAAATATTGGTGCATATTCCAGAAACAATTGATTTTATCAAATAATTCCGATTTGATTGATCCAGAATTGAAGAAAATGCCGAAGCGTAGTCTTGGAGTTTTACAAAATATGAATAGACGGACTAATGTAACAGATGATATAGTAGATTATGCTGAATATAAAAGAATGATGTTACAAAAGCGGAAAACCGAAAGGTCTGATAATATTTTTTGCAATATCAATCCTTATTACCTATTAATCTCGTTTATTGATTTACTCAGGTTGTGTAATCAGAATAATCAAATAAATCAAGTGGCGAAGAAGCCAGGTCGGCCATCATTACCACCGCCTCCGCCACCTCCACCACCACCACCACCACCGCAACAACAACAACAGCAACAAATTCAAACAAATCAAGATCAGTATATAATTCAACCACCAAAATACCAACAAAATCGACCTCAACGGCCTTTACCTCAATTTTTACAATCATCACAAATTTTATCAGTTATCGAAAATATGTCATCACATGAGAAATATTCAGATTCGATACGTATGTTAGTTTTATTAGATAATGGTGAACAACGATTAATAACATTTACATTACCAAAAGAGGCATGTACGATACAAGAAATTTTAGAACAAGTCGGTGTCACATTCCAACAAGATACACCAATTAAATTGATTGAGGTAAATGTGAATGGTTTGAATTATGTTGTTACAGTTGGTAATGTACCAGGTTTTGATAATATCGAACAAATTGATGATATACCCCAACAAAATAATGAAATATCATCACCAACATCAACAACACCACAAATACAAGAACAGAATAGTAATGATACAACAATCAAATCAACATCACCAGAACCACCGAAAGAGATAATACCACCAAAACTTATACCAGGCAAATTAGCTGTATGTTCATATTGTGGTTATTTATCTGAAGATTTTAATAAATGTATGCGTTGTAAACGTAAATTACCAGATAATGTTAAATCGATTTTATCACCGAATAATGTTGGTAAGAAATTAGATCCGAAAAATTTTGATAAACGTTTAATATTACCGAAACCGAATGGTACACCGAAATTGAATTTATTACAAAAGAAACGACCGATTAAATCGAAATTATTAGAATGTGAAACTGTTGTTGTTAGTTCGGATGAAGATGATGATGACGATAATAATAAAAGTGATAAATCACCAGTTAAAGTATATCGATTTTTTTCTATATAAGTTTATTTAATTAATATTGTTATTATATAGGTGAGTGAACAATTATTGGAAAAATTAGGCGCTTCTGTTACAATAAGACCAATATCGAAAGAACCATCTATTCGTGATATACTGAAATATAATACAATGATAACAACTAAAGGTAAATCTATTTTAAATCGTATTGATTCTTTATATATTTATATGTATATTTATAGGTTTTGAACGACCCAATAGTGATAAGATATTAACAACTTATTTAACATGTCGTACTATTCGTATCGGATCATACAAATATATGCCAATGGAACCTGTAAGTAATTTCATTATTTTGAAAACAAATCGTTTTTAATCAGTTGGCAAGACTGTTTGACGTGAGTTCATACGGTATGGTTGCTTTTACTGAAACTTGTCCGTAGACATGTGTAAATTAATTCACCTATAACTAAATTTGTGCAATTATTTATTTTCAAATAACTGATTTTTAATACTAATTGAGTGATTGCGGGTTCATAATCTCAATAAAAATTGATTTATTTACAATAATCAATAATTTCTAGGTTATTACAGTTTAGTCAGTGTTCTCAACTATCGAAAAATTACGAAATTAACAGTGTTGTCAATTCTAATACAGAAAATTTTGAATGTATTTCAATTTCAATATTGCCAATAGTAGAATATAAAATTTTGTTTGTTCATTTTCTTTCAGATTAAAATTGATTCAACCGGAATTATTTTAAAAGTTCCACATCCAAAATTAGATTCAATTTATAAAATTATCAAAATCGAATATTACGAAATTGTTAAAGTTTTGATAAGTTTCCAAAAATTATTACCGGTAATATTTTATTATTTATTACCATCTGCTGGTGATGTTGTACGTAATACATTAGATATGACTCTAGAGTCTGAATATTATTTTGACCCATTATCAGAAAATGAAGAATCCCATAGACGTATAACAATATTACCGGAATTAATTCCTGAAGATAGTAAAAATATTTTATTAAGAATTTATTCGAAAAATACTCCAAATATCTTTGAAGAACTAACGTATAAAGAAGCCAACGATATTTTAATTAAAACTTGTCCGAAAGACGTTTCACGAACGATAGCTTTTTTCAAGTGAGTCGATTGAATTGATTAATTTGTTTGTTATCTTATTATTTGTTTATATTTCAGTTCTAATACAATGGCTGAAATAAAACAGATAATGATGTATCCACAAGAGGGTCGAGGTCGGATCTCAATAAATACAGAAGATTATATGTGTTTAGGAACTGATCAATTTTTAAATGATGTGATAATTGATTTCTATTTAAAATATTTAGAACAGAATTTACCGAAAGAACAACAAGAAAAAGTTCATGTATTTTCAACGTTTTTCTATAAAAGGCTAACAACAAAACCAGTAAAAGCATCAAGAAAAAGTCAACCGTCTGAATTAGATCCAAATTTAACACCTGCACAAAAACGACATGCACGCGTTAAAACATGGACGAAAAATGTTAATTTATTCGAAAAAGATTTTATTATTATACCAATAAATGAGAATTGTCATTGGTTTTTAGCTATAATTTGTTTTCCTAATATGAATGGTATTGAAACAATGGATGGTGTATCGATTAATATCGAATCAAAACCTAAAAAAGGTATTTTTTTTACGTTAATTATACAATTATTTAAATTATACAATTTTTTTTTTTCACATAGATAAAAAACAATCAAAATTGAATTTACCCAAAGAGAAACCAGAAACTGCAATTATGTGTGAAGATGGTGAAATGAGTGATAAAGATGAAGCTGAAGGTGACGATAGTGAGTTGGAATCTGATGATTCTGAAGAATCATCATCGTCAGCATCACCATTAACAGTCACTGTTGATAATGACAAAAGACCACCAATTAAACAGTAAGTACATTTATAATTGAATTTAAAAAAGGAGCAGTGTTGCCAATAGTATAAAAGTGCATTGCACTATATAACATTGTCCAAGTTAGAATATTCCTAATTTAATTTGCTAATTATAATTGAATATTACAGTATTTCAAATGAAAACACTAAAAATTCAATGTTGCCATCTATACAATAATAAAAATTCAAGGACAATCCTTTGACATTTCGTTGACCTCATAAAACTTCAATGTTGCCAATCGAATAGAACTAAAATATTATATCTCCATTGAAATTGTTCACTTTTTGATAACTATACTAAATTTAAAATGTTGATATATTTTTGTTTTTATTATTTTTGAATATGACGAATTTATAATTTTCACGAAGAGTACCAAAAAGTTTTGTAATAAAAGTTTTATTACAATTTTTTTTGGTACTCTTCATATATTTTTTATCCAATTTTTCCAAATCAGTGTTGCCAATTCACGAGAACTAAAATATTCAGTGTTACCATTTGTTTAATAATAATAATTAACATTGTTGCCATATTTAAGAAATTTAAAGATCAATTCAAAAGTAAATATTGCCAATAGTCAAAAAATAATATATTTTCTATTTTATAGGCCTTGCATTTTAATATTCGATTCATTGGCTGGAGCAAGTCGTAGTCGAGTTGTAGCAACATTACGTGATTATTTAACATGTGAATATAAGGCAAAAATGAATATTGATAAGAATTTTACGAAAGATATTATAAAAGGTGCTTGCCCAAAAGTTCCACAACAAACAAATTTTACAGATTGTGGATTGTATCTTTTACAATATGTTGAACATTTCTTCAAGGTAATTACATTTATTTTTTTCCTTTTTATTGAACAATTAATTGTAAATAGAATATTTCAGGATCCTATTAAAGATTATTATATACCGATTAAGCATTTGAAAACATGGTTTGATGAATTAACTGTAACTAAAAAACGTGAAGATATATCGATATTGATTAAATCATTAATGAAACAATATAATAAAGATTTATCACTTCTACCTGATGTGGTATTTCCAACAAATAATGGTATAATTTTCTTTATTATCTAATGTAGTTATAGGAATATTGAATTATTATCAATTTAGGTGAATTAGTTGAACGACCATCTGAAAATGAAGATAAATTTTATGATCCCGATGAAATGGATCAAGAGGATGATGATGAAGATGATGATAAAACCGTAAAATTGGCACAACAGCGACAGCAGCAACAACAAATACAACAGGAGCAAGAAAAAAATAGTGAAAGTGATGAAAAAACTGTTGATAGTGTTAAAGATAAAACTGAATTTGGTGAACAAACTTCTTTATTAACAAATATAACAGATATACCACGACAAAGTAATAAAGAAACATTATCATATTTAAAAGCTAAACGTATTGTAAGACATAATAAGAATAATCAAGTTGATGGAGGACCGGATGCTAAAAAAGTGAAAACTTTAGAAACAACTTCTTAATCGTATTTAAAAAAAATTAATAAACTATATAGTGATTTTTTTCCAATTAATTAATTATCTAATATTTATTCAAAAGGGAATATTATTTAAAAAAAAAAAAACAGTGTAAAAAATTGTAGAAGACCATTTCTTTTCGAAAGTTGAACTGGATGAATATAATTGTTGGTATATATATATTATTAATTGTGTCACTGTTTCAATTTTTTATTTGATGTTGATTATTATTAACTGATAATAAATTATTTTGTCATTTATCATTTAAAAATTAAATAATATGGTTATTATGACTGTCCATTTCCTGTATATCCATTTGAAACGGGAAATTTGAAATTTATTGATGTTATTTTGTATTGGTTCTCTACAACAAGGATAATATATCTTTGCTAATCGATATAATGGTTGAATTTTTGATATTTCAGCTTACGTATTCACATTGGTTAATTTTTTAATTGAGAAAAATTAACATTATTGTCAACTAGCAATGGAGAGAAGAAATTTCGAAATAATTACAATTTTTGGAAAATGGTACTTCAACAAATCAAAATAATGGTAAAAAAAAAAATTAAGTATGATTTGATAATAGTTTTATTTTTTTATAAAAATTTTTAGATGTTTCCAGAAATTGTAATGAATCAAAAATTTCAGGTGAGTATTTATTTGAATCTATACTATTTAACAATATAACATCATATTAAATGGCTTCAACATTGAGCCATAATCCGCCATCTATTGAAAGTATAAAAGTGTTTTTATCGATCGCTAACGGTATTTTCGTTTTCTTATCCAAAGATATTTTGAAATTATTTAATAATGCTATCAAACCAACTTTACTTTGCATTAAACCAAATCTTAAACCTACAAATAATATTCGATTATTACATTATTTTAATTTTAATTTCAATCACTTTACCAATACAAGTTCTTGGTCCTTCCCCAAACGGCATCCATGTACATGGTGGTCGTTTTGCTTTATTTTCTTCGGAGAATCGTTCCGGATCGAATACATCCGGATTCGGATAATATTCCGGATCTCTATGTATAGCAAACACTGGAACAGTTATTCGTATCCCTTCTTTTATAATAAGAGAAGTATCAGGTATTTGATAATCACGAGTACATTTTCGTGGTAATGACGGTAATGCTGGATATTTTCTTAGAGTTTCTGGGAATTACATTAATTAAAATTATAATAAAATCGAAATATGTAATGTACATACCTTCAAGAACTTTTTCTAAATATTTCATTTCCATTACGGCTTCATAAGTTAATTTATTATCGTATTTATTTAGGACTTGACGAATTTCTTGACGCATTTTATCTTGTATAGCCGGATTCATTGCAATTTCAGCTAATGCAAATGTCATTGTTGTTGATGATGTTTCAAAGCCAGCCAAAAAAAATACAAAAGCTTGTGCCGCTAATTCATTCATCGTTATCCGATTTTCTTCACTTTCATCATCACCATCACTCAATAATTTATCATCATCACTAATTTTACCGCGATTTTTCAATTGTATTAATAGATGTAAGAAATCTTTACGGTAAATTTTATTTATTTCACGATAATTGACAGTATCTTGTATTGCTTTCATGAAAAATGTCGTAACATCTTTGCGACCGCTTCGGAATTTTATCAAACGTAAAAAACTTGGTGGTAGAAATGTTTGTATTATAATACTAAGACGAGTCCATTTTGAACTTTGGAAAACTTTTTTACCATACAAACGAAATTCAGCATTTGGATCTTTCAAACTATTACAATCAATACCGAAAGCACAAGAACCGATAATATCGGTTGTAAAACGTCCTAAAATATCTTTAATATCAATTGATGTACGATTTGTTGCTGATTCATTCATTAAATGGTTTAAACCGACTGTACAATCGACTAATGTTTGAAACATCATTTTCATTTTACCAGATGTAAATGTTGGTGTTAATTTCGTACGCATATTTTTCCATTTTATACCTTCCAAATTGAATAAATGTCCACTTAATGGTTCTTTTTTCTCATCAAAATAAAAACCATGACTAGCAAAATGTTGGAAATCTTTTTGTAGAATTGTTTTAATCAATTCTATTGATATTGGCATAAATACAGGATTAATACCTTGATAAATACCACCATAATCAATGCCTTTAGCTTTCAAAGTATCATATATTGATTTTGATATTTCAGCTATTGGACGTCTATTGAATAGAGCATCTTTTGCATTAATGTTATTTCCAATAGTTGGCACACCTAAACGTTGCCAATAATTCAATTTCCATTTTATATAATAAATCAAAATTACAAGACTTGTAACAAAAAGTACGAGTAATTCCATCATAAAATTTCCACTAATTATGGTCATTGTTAAAATCTGAAAAATAAGACGTATTATTTATAAAATTCGTACAATTTTATTATCGCTCACCTGTTACAAGGACGGACAAGACAGTTGAAGAAGATTATTGTTGCAGTTTCTATTTATGTATAGATATCAAAAATGTGGATTTTCTCAACTCATCCATATGAGTAAATACATATTTATCTTATCAAAATATTTATTCGGTTTATTATTCTCTGAAATTACTTTATTTTTACTTTCAATAAAGCAACAACGTGACTTGTTAAAAATTACAATTGATAAATAAACTTAATGAAGAATTTCCTCGATAACAAATTATATATAATTTGATAAGAATACAAATAATAATCATAATATAATGATATGTTTTATTTTAATAATTATACAAATAATCAAGCATCATCCTTCAATATATTTCTTTGTATTTAATAGCTTATTACATGATTTTTGATCATTATAAGAAAAAAAATTAATTAAAAATTAGACTCTCACAATGTTAAATTGGATCTTCCGCAATCCAGACTTAATCAAAACGCTTTCAAATTAAGACATTTTCGTAACTAAACCTCGATTGAGTGAACTATAGTGGATCGACAATATGAAATTGAAGATGATAACTCGATCAAGATCATGGCAAAATCGTAATCTATAGTAATTTTGTTTTAAACAATGATATTAATCAAACGTGAATATTATTTAAACAAATGAGAGTCGAACTAGACAAATTATGTTATATAATTGTCCTTTCGAAGGATTTCCATCAGCGGGAAAATTTGAATTCATTGACGTTATTTTATTGGTTTTCCAACAAGGATAATAAAATTGGCCAATCTATATAATGGTTGAGGATAACTATAGTTTCATATTATTCCAGGTTATGTATCGACTATAAAGAACATCTTATCAATGGAAAGTCATGATTACTTGCATAATATAAAGAATTTGGCTATAATTACGATTTTATAGAAATAAATTTCAGGAGAAATGGTGATAATCATGAATTTTTCCTATTTTTATTGTAACACATTCAAATAATCAAAAACAAAATAATGAAACATAAAAGAGTAAGTGTGATTCCATAATAATTGTAGTTCTTTATAAAATAACTGAATTTCTCTTTTAGATCATTCAAGAATCGTACAGAAATCTATATAACCTAAATTAAATTTCAGGTGAGTCAGTTGATCAAAATCAATAATAATTACAAACGAAAACTATGTGTCATCATCATCATATTTCAAATAGTTTCAACATTAAGCCATAATCCTCCATCTATTGCAAGTATCGAACTGTTTCTATCTATCTGTATCGGTAA
>JAZBGX010000161.1:0-16278 GCA_037414775.1 Zonitis immaculata
GCCATTCGACACCCTTGAAGATGTCCAACTAGTCTAAACTTATATAGAGGATGATGTGTGATAGGTGGCCTTTCTCATGTTTAACTCTGTTTAGAATGTATGATCAGGGAGCTTCAAAGAAAAACAACAACTTTCTAATTCCAATCAGGATATTTCGAATTCGGTGACAATTTCGAGTTTTATCTTGACTTTTATTAATAGTCGAGATCAAATGTTGATTTTCGGGTTTATGGCAGAGAAAATTTGTCCAGCTTAACAAATCCATAGATTAAAATTAATAGAGTCAATACTTTTTTTGTGAACAGTACTATCACATATTTCAAATCAGTAGGTATAACTGGATTTTTCATATAACAAATAAATATTCTCAATTTTTCTCGATTGCTAAGTCTTCATCTTTTCTAATTTAACTAAACTAGTTCCATTCATTATCGAAACTCAATTATTATCAAAATAATCCATCTCGATTGGTAGTTTTAACAAATAATTTTTATTATAAAAATGGTGGAGGTGCCGGGAGAAACATCCAATTATTCTCTATCGATTTGGATATTTTACTAATTAGAATATTTCTATTATTAAGCTGAATATATTGGAGAGATACAATGAAGAGGGTTTGATCGATAATTGATGACTTCAGTCAGAACAATTATCATCGAATTCGAATTATCGTCAACAATCGAAACAATTTTATATATAAAATAAATTTATAAGAACCAACAAATGCCGTTTTTAAATTAATATTCCATTATCATTCCCAGTCTATTCATTAATCATTTAAGGACACTCTGTATATTTGTGTATTTCGATTTTTTTCATTCTCATATAACATCCAAGTTTCTAATTAATTTAAGCGAGAAAAAAGTTTTTTATTTAATATTTTACTACCGTCGCTTTATTAGTCTGATAAGAGATTTTCGATTGTTATCATATTCCACTCTATTTATTGAATATAGAATGACACTCTGTATAATTGTGTATTTCGAATCTACTCATTTTCTAGTAAGTTTTTTAATAAATATTTCACAAACGCCTCTATCACTTGGATACAAGTTTATCCATTATTGTGGTTACAATTCCCTATTATTCTAGTAAAACAAGACAATTAATTGAAATTATCCTTTAGGACTCAACAACAATATTAATTTCACCCAAAAGTTGTTTATTATTTCAAACCCACATTTGTAATTTTGTTGAATACAAATGTCAGTGTGGGTAACAAAAATAAATTTATAAACCATTATATACAAATTTCGAAATAAAAATTCGCAAAATATATAAAATAATCCGCGAGTTTATGATGTGACAAGATATGAATAATTTATAAATCGACGATGGGTTGTTTTTTGGTTGTTCGTCGTCTCATTGTGGACACGCTTCATTTGAAATCATCTAGGGAATTGAGTGACCGCACATTGACATCGAAATTGGGATTTTTCTAAATTATTCCATCTTTTTTATTTAATATTTATGTTGAATCAGTATATAATAGCAAGAAAAAAAATAACGTTTTAGGACATGATATATCAAATAAAGCGTCTTGGGACTAGAAATTATTCAAAGCATGACAGAAAAGTACATTGATCGAGTGCTGGTCGAATATCAACCAAGTTTCTTATTCTAGCTATATTTTCATTTATTCCTTAAACTCACCTTATTGCCGGTAACAACTTCTGGATCATTAACAACCAAATTATACCATAATAACCATAGGAAATTGTTGATAGCAAATGATGCAAATAGATTCATATGGACAGTAATTCGTGCACATCTCAATGATCTGAAATAAAATAAAACTTATATAGTAGTTACTGTCAAGCGACAATGCTAAAACGAGAATTTACAAAAACCGACGAAAAGAAAATTATCAAGAAAACTTGATTAGCCTTAGTGTTATTTTAGCTCCATCTTACCACTTAATTTATACAAAAATTTTCATAATATAAGCCGACAGTATAAATTTCCATAGTAGCACGTTATTATAACATGAAAATGTTGGTGTTTCTTTTGCACATAAATGTCTAATTAGAAAATTTTCCAAGCAAGAAAATCTATCAATTTAATTCAAATTTACAATCTATTTTGAATTAAAACATGCAATATTGTGACCGTTAATGGAAAAACATAATATTTGATTTTCCAATAATAAAAAATTTCAAAGGAAATTAATTATGAAATATCCGTTTTTCTTTGTTATGAAACAAACAACGGAAATGAATAGAATATCAACATTTCAAATCAATTTTTTCGTAGCATACTTAACATTCGAAAAAAAGGAAGACTAATAATAAATTATTTAATGAAGTTTACTTTACGTTATTAAATTTCTGGATATGAACGGAAAAAACAATTCAAGTAAACTGAAATTTCTACAGAATTTAATTCTCAACTCATTTCTTTATCAATCTAGGATTGCTCACTTGTTTGAGGAGTTTAGAGTTCATTTACAATCGCAAGAGTAATAGCTTTTATTGAATCGACTGCATTATTTTAATATTATTATTATTTAAGTGTGAGAATTAGGTGAGCAATGGTGAATTTGTTTCCATTTCAATATTTTATATTAAATGTTCGAATTATTTTGATTGTGATTAGTAATGCAATTTGATCAACAATATTCCCTAGTTTCACTGTAGAGAATGAATGATATTAGGTATGCGAACTTTTTTTACGAATTGAAAGTCTATTTAAATACTGCAAAACTTCGTTATAATGATTCCGTTTATTATTCACCGCTACATAGCTCTTTTTTCTCGGTCGCAACCACCTGGACGGTATTTCAATGACGATTTTATTCGTTTTAACGCTCCGATTTCCTGGTTTTAATGGTCCAGTTTGAGATTTGTAGTACTTTTTTATTAAATACGACCAGAAGAAGCCGTAAAATACATAAATAAATTATTTTATTATGGTTTGCATTGTGCTAACGTAAATTCGACGAATTTTCTAACAACAAATGTTTACATGAATTCTAAACTTGTTCGATTCAAGGGCAAACCATAAACGCTTGAACGTTTCGTGAAATTTTGGGTCTAATTTTAAAAATACGGAATGAATTTGGTCAAAAAATACGATCTAGGAAATACGAAGAACTAATACTTCAAAAAGGTAGTTTATTCAGGCTAAGAGTTCCAACATCACGGTAAATTGTAACAGCACTGCAAGTTACCGACTTTAAGTTGAGTAAGAAACAGTTAACAGTTCTAGTTTGTACGAAATCCACAGGAGCTAACAAAAAAAAAACACTTGCGTTATCGTAGAGTAGGTAAACTGAGTCACGTTGTTTTGAAAACATCAAAACACTCCCGTATCTTTATTTTTAACAATCTAGAACATGGATCAATGTTCACATTACCTATAATATCAATAATGGACAACTCGTTCAAGACGACTTAGCCAAAAATTTATATTTTAGACACCATCCATTTTTCTCACTTTACGTAGATGGATATATTTAGTGTGAAATAATTCTGGATTATTTCAAGAAGCCAGGAGTTGGATCTTCCCAAACTTGGGGAGATTATCTAACCGAAGATATTGACAATGAATTGGGAAGGTTTCAAATTTCTTAATGACCCACGAAATTTCAAGTTTGAGGACTAAAATTGAATGTCTTAGTACAGTACAGTTGGTTTATAGAAAGATGTGGATGCTATCAAGACCATCCGTATATTTTATTCTCGTAGCACCGACGTAGAAGAAGAATTACTCCTGTTATGTATTTTTATGATTTCCCGGTTATACTGCTTTCTCGGTTATATAGTTTTTTTCTTGCCTTAGACCTTAGCAGAGCGCTATAACGAAGTTTCACTGTTTAAGAATAAATGAATAATGACCGACTATCTAGAGAAATTGAGAATGACCGCTGCATATAGAAATGCTTATTAAAAAAAATACATATTTCAACTACTTGTATATGACAAATTAAGTTTCATCTCCAATTTCTTAATATCAATCGATTATGACCGATGAACTAAATTTATGTAAAAAGCATCCTCGATAAAAAACTTAAAAGCTATCTATTTGATAGTATTTTCTCAAATAATACTTTTCGATGATGTCACAATTTGAAGATTCTCCATCAAATGGCAGGTTTTCACTTCCATTCCATCTATTCTATATAAATGGAACGTTGTATATATAAAATAGAGTTTTGCTTTATGTATTGAATCACAATGTGTGTGTTCTAAAATATATACCTAACAGAAAGAAGAAGAGAAAAAACGTCAAAACAATTTGAACAGATCGCTTTCAATTGTTGTTATAGTAGGGAATCAAGCAATTTTCTTCGTAATATATTCTATTTATTCATTCAATACGTGTTTAAACGAAGTTATCTTGAGATTGTATTGTTGGTATGATGTAAACTTCCTTTTGTACATATTTTCATTTTTTTCATATTTTTTTTATATAAAGTAAACAGTCAATTTCACTGAATAAATTTGCATAAACTTGTAAATAGAGTAGCGACAATAATATATCTAAGCAAATAACGTCCCAAAGCAAATCAACCAATTATTTTTATTTTCGAATCAAATATTAAATACGAATATTTATCATCACTGCGATCTTAATTAAATTGCCGATAATAATAATGAAATAAGTACGTATAGTTGATGATCATTTAATAGAACTTCCTTTAAATAAACTTTGTAACACGATTTAATATTGTGATAATCAACGTCGGATCAAGTTCGAAGCGAGTCTACTTAAACTTTTAACAAAAAAAAAGCAACAAGAACAACAAAAACGCTCCAATCTTTGGAGAATTTTTTTCTCAAATTCAATAAATGTAATCAATCACATTGTTTAACCAACTAACGTAAAGAAACAACAACGTTATCTATCAATTAATTTTTTGTAAACTTTTAAAAAAAAAATTATAAAATATTTTTATTATAAATTGATTCATAATTCATTTATGGTTGATATATACTTACTTGAAGTATGTCAATAGGGCTAATGATAATAATAGGGCTACAATAGATATACCATAACCAATAGAATAAACCAAATTGATTTGTTGCCTGAACTGTAACAAAATTATAAATATTAAATCACAATATCGATCTCGATCACCGATTATCTGAATTATATTTTATAATTTATAAAAATCAATGGGAAATGTATTTCAAATTATTTGAAAAACTATGAAAAATTACAGGAAAAAAAGAAAACTTTTTAAAATAACTATTAATGATAAATAATTTAATATACCAATAAATTGACTGAGCTTTGCTCAGCGTCCTTGGAGCTTTTCGTGTAAATTTGATAGATTCAAATTTTTTGTTTCTCAAATCAACTCAAGAACATTTTGGTATATTCTCTATTTTCCCTTCTCACTCTTTCTCTCTCTCTCTCTCTCTCCCTCTATCTCTACTACCCTCTATCTCACCTATTTCATAATCCTTCTATCTCTCACTATTCTCCTCTGTTTTCTTCAATTCTCTTTCTCACTCTATCTCAACACAGATCTCCCTCTTTCGCCCTATTTTTCTATCTTGCTCTCTTCGTCTTTAAGTCTCAACATATCTTCCTGTTCCTCCTTCTATCTGCCTCTTTCTTTCTTTCTTCGTCTTCTCTCACCCTATCCATCTCTCTCTCTATCTTCATATCTACCTATCTCTCTCTCACTATATTCCTCTCCTATCTATCATTATTCTTTCCCTTACTTTCACTATTTCCCTCTTCCTTAATACTATCTTTTTTCCTCACTTCCCTCTATTCCCCTTCATTATTCTATCTCACTTTTGCTCTCTTCCCGCTCCTTCTATTTCGTCTCTTTTTCTCCCTCTCCCTCACTCTTTATTGTCTTCTCCTTCTCTCTTACTCCTTCTTCTATCTCCCTCTGTTCTAATATATTCTCAATTATTCTTTTTTTCAATACATTCAAAAATAGCCGAGGATTTTCGTCTATTTTCTCATCTATCGAATGTGATTATGATGTCCGTTACTTCCCGAACACCCTATATATACAAGAATAGCGAGTGAATCCGAAAAATAATAAAGAAATAATTGGAAAAGTTCAAATTGAAAAACTAACCTTACAAATATTTCTGATATGAAATAGGAATTTGATCAATTTACAAAAAAAATAAAAATGAAAATAGGACTTTACATAACATAAAAACATCTCATATTAAAACTTTACATTGAAATTATATCCAATTTCGAATCATTGTCTGGATAAGGATTTGAATATATGTATTGTGGAAATTTTCCATGAAAACTACAATATATGTACAAGAGTGCAAAGGTAACAAAACAAAAACAAACAAAGGAACTTTAAATGTTAAAAGAAAATAAATATGTGAATTATTTCCTATGAAAATGGAAATACATGGATAAAACTTACATTCAAGAAATAGAAAACGTATAAAATGAGTTTTCAAATATTAATTTGAAATAATAAAAAAATAGAATCCGGAAAATTCAAACAACATGGAAGAGGCCCACCAGAAAAAAAATTAAAAATATATAATAATGGAGACTTCACAAATTGAGAACGGTTTTAATTAAAATGGTATTGCAAAGGAAAACGCGACAACAAGGTATTTCCTTATAAATGCAAGTAAGTGAAAGAAAAATCATGAAAGCTTCTATTTTAACAATAGAAAATTGGTTAAATTCTTTATAAATCACGGAACAAAGTTGTGTTTTTTTTTTGTAGGGAACAAAAAAAATTCATATTGAAAATCGATTAAAAACTCACCTCATAATCTTCAAGATTAATACAAGTCGTATAATTGGCCCACGTCTTGTTATATTGGGGATGATAGAACCATTCACCATTCGACTCACATTTATGAAAAGCTTTCCCTGTAAAGAACAAAAAATAAAAATATGAACAAAAAACGAAATATTAATTTCAATTAAAATTCCGATACTTATAAATAATTCCAATCTAGAGAGACAATTATTGGTGGAAGCCTATAGACGGAATTCACTTAATATAATTATAAATATATTTTCAAACATCAAATAGAAAATTATTGTTAAGCTATCATCATTTTTAATCAATAAGAGAACGCTTCAATTCAGAATTAGATAAAAAGTAATTGTAATTAATAGGAAATAGACCCCTACTTTATTTAATTGAAAAACACTACTTAACATATTTTTATATCATTTAATCCATTATTTTTTGAACAATATTGATGATAAGGCAAAAATTTAATAATCGAAATCGACATAGAAATTTTATTGCCATATATGAAGCAAAAAAATTCAGTTAAGACTGAAGTTTGTTGTGGTATATACTATATACATCTGGGAAATGAAAAATATAGGGTAAATTTATATTCAGTTCACCTAAGGACTTTCAGGGTAAATAAACTTTGATAACATCTATTATTTGTAAATAGGTCAGAATTAGTTGTTTATAATTCATTGATATAATACATTATACAATATAAATGGACTCTAATAATAATAATAATAATAATAATAATAATAATAATAATAATAATAATAATAATAATAATAATAATATAAAAAATTAGGATGGTTTATTCGATCGATTGTTTTATTCAGATTTATTCAAAGTAGACACCTGTGTCACAATTTGATTTGAATACCAAACCTTCCTTTTTATTATTGGACTGTTTGATTAATTATGATAAAGTGAACTTCAAACGATTGTCCTGTTTTTTTTTCCCGGTTACTATCGGAAATCAATCAAATTATAATAATGTAAGATTAATAGCGAGAGGATAAATTTTATAGTGTTTTTTATAGAGCTTTTATTAGTCAATTTTCGATGAAATTAATTATTACATCATTGACAAATCGAAATTTTAGAATTATAAAAAACAGAGAGAAAATATTGGAAATAAGTAATTTAACTGATATCTCCGAATGACCGGACACTTTATAATTCCTGTAGAACTATTGAGCGAACCTTCTTCTTTCCTCAAGAAATTCACCTTTCCAATTCCTCGAAATTCCTATGCGTAAATTCCATTAAGCGATCGAAATGTCTGACGTTATAGTCCCTTTTTCAAATAGATCACAACACAATACTTATTTAACTATTTATTTTTCTCTTGTCCGAATACATTTGAAGGTGTTATATATTTGATGGAGTAATAAGCAAAGGGAAAAAGAAATCGAGTTCTCATTGACAGTTTGTGCTTCTTTATGGAAAGAATAACGGCATTTTCAATTTTTATTCTCCATATTCGATTTCGATGCAAAAAGATGTCTAGCAAGAGAAATATTCTATCAATAAGGGGCCATCCATAAACTATGTAACGTAGTTAAGGGGTTCGAAGGAGCGATCACCAATATCTATATGGTATCGAAGAAGGGAGTGTCGGTTTCAAGTTATTGTAAAGTAACATTTTTGTTGTTTTCTTTTTCGAAAATCTAATGCGAATTAATTGTTGTCGCTTTTCTGCGGCATTAATTTTTTTTACAATCTTTGAAAAATATAAAATATATTAGAAACAAAATTTGTCGTACGATAGCCGTCATATAGCTCGACTTGACTCTTGCGTGCAAGAAGAGCCATGGTAGCCACTGACCAGCATTTCGTAATCAAACAATCGAGAACAATTTTAAACGGAAAAAAATAAGTTTTTTATCATTTGCAACATACTTTTTGGTATTGGGAAATTCTATATTCTTTGACCGCGTCTACAATCAAAACGTATCCGCGTAAATTTTAATGGCAAATAAATGACCGCTTATACGCAAAATCGTTCAAAATGAACCCACTTGGAACGGGAATCCATTAATAATTATAATATAGCCTCACTTGGGCGGGCACCGTTCTTGAGCAAACATTTTCCATTCCTCTGTGGGTGCCCGCTCAAATGAGATTTCACTGTAATTAGGAATACTATGGAAAATCATTATGAAGCAACTCTTATAAGTGTTTGTTTCGGAATAATTAGTTTTGGGAATTTTGTGGTTTCATGATGTTACGAAGATTGGAAAAAACAAGCTAAATTTAAATATAAACAAATCGTACAATCTTGAAGAATAAATTTAGATTTTTTTTTTCAGAAATTCAAATTTAAATTGTTATTATTTTCTCAACTCCAGTTAAATTCTATATTCAATATGACCAATTATTATTATTTGAATTTTGATCAATATTAATCAAAGTTATGAAAGTTTTTTGGAACATCACCTCTCGATTCCCAGTTCGACTTAAAAATATATTATTTGTAATCAAACTTCACAAAGTTCCACATTTCAACTGTTGGATTTGTTTCAAGTTGTCATCTTAAAAATAATAAATCAACAAAATAATAGACTGAATAAATTAATTTCAAGTTTCTTAATAATTAAATAAAGAATAGAATAGTGAAATAATGAGCATTATTTGTTCTTATTCAAATTCCAAAAACACCAAAACATTTTCTATCAAAACTATATCAAGTTTAATGTTACTTCAATTAAGTTGACAAATTATAAACCCTAATCAACGAAAACTGTTGAAATAGAAAAAAATTTTGTTAACTTCCATTTAAGTACCCGAAAAAAATTCTAACAACAAAATAAATCAATTACACTCTAAAGATTAATTGGATGCTGTTTAAGATAAATTCTCCCAGTTTTGCCGGTGTAAAAAGAACAAATTGATTGCTAATCAACAATTTATGTCTTTTCCCAAGTAATACTTTATAATTTGTCTTGAATATAAATATTCACCTATCCTTTAGTTTGTCCAAAAATTGGAAATGTCGCCTAATAGCTTGCAAGCATACACTGTCAAATAGTAGATGTGGTAATTGAGTTGTTCAGTTAATTGTACCTGTTATTAATAGCTTAGTGATCAGAGCATCCGGCCAGCAATTGGAAGGTTTGGGTTCGAAGCCCGGTAATTGATACTTACAGACATTTTTCTGCCCGGCTACCCTAAATATCTATCAACAATTTCGCTTTCTTTACATTAGATAAAAAAAATTATCAAACACATATGTTCTTTTTGTTGTTATGCAATTCTCCACATCCGATTTTTTTCATTTCAACTTGAATAAATTATTGAGAAAACTATCAAATCATCCACTACCTCAAGGGTATTTTTATTCAAAGAACAACGAATGAGTTGAAAAATTTCCTAAATATAAATAGAAAAGTTTTCAGTTGTTTCAATTATTGATAATGGTCGAAAAATATAATAAGAGGATATAATTTTATATCATAAAAATATTAAACTCGACGAAAATAATAAGTGAATTGTAAAGTTCTAGAGTTTCAACAATAATAATTGAAACATTAACAATTATGAAAGCTTGTTATATACAGTAAAACCTCTCTTAGACGGATACCTAATGGAGTAACAAAAAGTGTTCGTTCAAGAGAGATGTCCGCCCAAAAAGTGTTTTCATTTAAAAGATATATCTTCTAGAAATTTACAGGCACTGCGTTGTTATTAGTAACGTAATAAGTAAGTAAATAATAGACCTCGTTCAATAGAGGCTTTGCCTCAGGAGAAATATAAATTCTAAGTACCCAAGTGCGGACACGTTGTTCGTGTGAAGTTGGTCGCTGAGGATCCTCTTAACACTGTCGTATGAGATCCATGTGACCTCAACTAAATGTCTGATGGTAACTCTTCGGCCAACTAGAACAAGATCTTCGATTTTTGTTTATATTTCCGTCAGTATGGGACGTGGATGGATGTCTTCTGCGATGATCGCCTTTTCTAAATATTCTGCCAGTTTAACCTCCTTGCAGCATCGTCCCACATGTTTCTTCCAAGTCTGAGTGTATATCTTTGGTAGAATTTTTTTCTCCCGACAGAAATATTTGATGATGGTAGTGATTCCGCTTTTCAACATTTTAGTGTCAACTCTCTGACAGTTTGTAATCAAATAAATGTATTTTTAGAATGTAACGTTGTATTTATACGATTTTTTTCCGTAACTAGGCTTAAGCTTCACTATCCTTTCTATTCTAGATTTTTGTGACCATTTGAAATATTCGATTAGAATTACTTTTGGATCAGTCCTTGTATAATTTGTAAGGAAAATATTTTCCATTAAATAAGTCAATGAATTCTTTAATTCGATATCTCTGTGAATTTATTTGTTTTTCTTCCTATTTATTAATGTTGACACTTACGTATAAGATTCCATCATCAATAATCTTGATGCTAAACCAATCAAATCGATTATGTTTAACCAAATAAGACTTTCATTAAACGAGCAGACTCTTATTACCTAAATACCTATTCTAGTGACGACCTAGAACTTCTAGTTGTTAAACTTAAGTTTCAAATTGAATTTTCTAAATATTGTTGATAGGATCAAGATCAAGATCAAAACCATGATAAAGTTTTGGATCTTTAGAATTGTTCAATAACTTTATTGTTGTTCTAGGTATAATACAATATTTCGTACCTGAAATTAATATTGAATGAATTATTTCAGGGGAAAATTTCATTAACAAAATGAGAATCTTCTATAAATCGATCGTATTTATGTCTTATCTTGATCATTTCTATTTTATCTTATGTTAGTGAAAAAAAGAATATCTAGCCATTTGAGTCTATAAATTTTTTGTCAATCAATCAAAGACAGGAAAAATCGATTCTAATTTTTGTTGCTGTAAAAATAGAACACTTCACATGACATGACATATTACCAGTCTAAAGTAACGATATAAAACAATTTTATCTTACAGAAAAAACGTCAGTAAATTATACGTAAAAAAATTGTGTGGTGATTGAAAATTAACATTTCCTTCAAAACTTGAAATTTCAATTAAAGTCTTTCCTAAGCAAGAGATTTTCTTTAAACTTTGCACTCTTACTTGAGACAGTAATTTTTACCAACTTAGAGAGTTTCGTTAATAATAAATAGTCTTGAATAGCCTAAAGCTCTGTTAGAATAATATACCAAGAATCTGTTGAAAAAATACATGGTAGTAGTTGAGATTCAATAATTTTGTGCACAAATTTCAAACTGTTGTCACGGGAATCACTAATTTTATCGACAAATATTTCTGAAAAAATTACAAACCGAACTTTACTGGAAGTTCAATCAAATCATAAAGTTCTAACCAACTACAACAAAACTTCAAGTCCTTAAGGATGATGTTATATTAACGGAATTTTGTATATTCAACCAACCATTAAGAATATATATATATATATATATATATATATATATATGCAAAGTTTGCAGAGGATAGCTCTGTTAACTAAAAACAATTCCGAAAACAAGTGAATTTTATTTATAACTATACTATTCGCTTAAACATTATTAGAATTATAGTTTTACAGAATCAACTACAAATCTAAATTTGGCTATTAGCTTCAAAACATTTGATAACAGAATTTACTTTGTTTTGTATTTCAATTTTCTAGCTCATCTTATTTCAAGTGTACAAAAAAATTTGAATAATTTGGTAGAAGATTCTAACTTAATCTAACAATAAGTTTAGAATGATAAAATTCAGACAATTCGTAAATGTATTTACTGGATTGTAAATTGTCTGGACCCTTATTTTTTATTTATTTGTTAATCCAAATGTCTAAAGCGTTCATTTGATAATTGTGTAAATTTTTTTGTTTCGTTGCAATTCCCTCTAACATCAATAAGGATTTATCGAACTGTTTTCCAATAAATTGAGATCTATAAACAAATCGATCATTGTCCTAATATATGAATACGTAGTTGCTATAAACTGTTAATCACATGTTATGTTATCAATCACTAATAATTCATCATAAGGAATTACAATACAATATATAGACTATTATTATTATTATTATTACTATTATTATTTTGAATGGACTTACTATTTGGATCAAATCCGACAATGTATTCTGGGCAAGATTGGTTTGCTGTCGATCCCCCTGGCGTATCTGGCCAACATGACCATCCATCGAAACGACTAGGACAATAAACACCTGAAACAAGAAAATCAATTATCAATTTCAAAAAAAAAAAAAAGTCGAATAGGTAAATTTAACAATAATCAAATTATATTTGCTATAACAAACATAAATATTACGCTCGATACTACCGGTTTTAATAAAAATTATTATTAATTCATCGAGCAAAAAAATTACTCGATATAGAAACGAATGGAGCAGTAATAAAAAATAATTCCAATATAGATTGAAATCGATAATTCATTTTTTCGTTTGTTAGTTTTGTAGAATCCGGAGTGTTCTTTTTTCTATTAGTAATACCAAGTTCATGCATTTATGGCTATAATGATTTACTTAGTTTTAGTGTTTTAGAGAAAAAAAACTTCCGAACTCGATTCATTTATAATGACTTTCGATGGGTTGTAACGATTGTACCCAAGACGATTATAATCGGACAGCAAGAGAAGTACAAATCAGACCAAATAAAATTAGTGTTCGATGTTATGGGAATAGAAACTTTTAGTAAAACAATCGGAACGAATTTCGAATTGGTGTCATCCTATTCTCTCTCAAACATGATTAAATAAAAAATTAACAAGACTTTTATTGAGAAACGAATTTTCCTAGCCCAATACGTCCGTTGAATCGAAAGTTCATTATATAAGTTGTCGCAAAAAATTGGACAATTAAAAATTTGAAAAGACTACAAGAATTTTATTAATTGTATTGAAAATAGATTCATTTCGAAATTATGAAAAACTAATGCAATTAATTAATAACTTATTGCTTCAAACTAATTAAAACAGTTATAATTATATTTTAAATTAACAACCCTCTTTTATAGAGAATTTTTCCCGTTTATGGTATGTGAATATAAAACTTCCATTAACAGTCAACTTTTACTTTCAAATATATAATATATAGGATTTGTTTATGAATAACAAATTTTTATTATAATAGTAAACACACTAAATGACGTATTATAATCGAAATTCACCCTCATCCCAAAGGAGGAAATTCTCTTACAACTATTATTAAATGATATCCTCTAAAAGTTAAATAGTTATATATAACTATTTAATTATATCGTTATTCAAATATTTCGGAAATATGTTCAAATGGAATAATTTATCATGGCTAAATTCAACTATATAATCATTGCATCTGAATTTCAAAATAAACACGAATAGCATTGAAATGATCGAATTGGGATCTTTGTCTCTTTTAAACTGAAGAAACGAACGAAAAAAAGATTGAAAAAATCATTGCGAAAATTTGATCTGAGATCTTTTGCAACAGAATTCCATCGATAGCAATGCTGCAATTGTCGCTCGACTTCCTCGAATTTTGTATTCTACCTGAAAAAGCCAACTATTACCAAAAGTTCTGTAGATTTTATGACAGAATACGTTTTGGCCTTGAGAATTACTTTGAAGTAATTTTTGAGGTAACTTTTCTTTCTTAAATAGATATCTTTTTTTATCATATTCATCAATATATTTTCTTAAGTGCATCTATAATGATCACTGAGTAGAAACTAAAATTCAGAGAGTAAAAGCATCTCGAATTCTTACTTCCAAATTTTCAGACGCTGTAGCTACTGTTGAGTACATTTTTGAGATGGCTCCATAAGAAAAAATCGGATGGAGTGAGATTTGGAGATCGTGCTGGTCAATGAATAGGTCTACCACCTCCAATCAATGAGTTGGGAAATTATCTTCCTAATTGCCGATGATTTGCATAGGTAGTTTCATCCATAGAAAGAACAAATTTTTGAAATTTTCGATTTTCGTCCACTTCTTACAATGTTTATATTTTCATAAAATTGCATACGAGAGCCATAATCATTTTGTCTCAATTCTTAGTGTAGAAAAATATGGTAAAGGTAATAATTGAAATTGTAGGAAATTCCCAAAACACTTGATCACGATACACCTGAATCTAACGATAAACATCTCGTGCTTACATGCGAATTTACAATCGCAAATGATTGTTGACCCAATCCTCATTCCTCTCTATCATTCAATTTTTTTATCTTCGAATCCTCTCTCTTTCATTTCCGATTCAACCTCCTATATCCAATTTTTCCTGATTCGGCCTCTTCTGCTTCTACCTTGTCGTGACCATCTTGGTATCTATTTTGGTAGTCTGGCATTTTTCACTCTTTCTATCTGAGCTGGCTCATATCGTCCCACAATCTTCCGCATTCTATTGTATATTAATTTTCTACATTTTTAATCTTGCAACAACCCTTGTCTAGTACATACAATCTATTTCTGTAACTATAAACGTTTTTCATATTTGTCTTTGATTTGCTATACTTCACTACTGTATTTTGTAAAATTTTTAACGAGTTGGAGTTGTATATTTTCTATTTATTCTATTTAGAGAGATGCTGATTCCATAATACACTATTCAGAAGTTATATGGCCCTTCTACCTTTTAATGACTTTGTTTAGGTTTCAGTCTTGTATTATTGTTAGTCCCAAATAACGTACTTTCCACGTCCTATATACATTTGAAGACCTCCAGTCCTATATGCCATATTCAGCTGTACATTTCCGAGTCTTATATTCAATGTCTTCGTAATCTTGGGCTATTATTATTAGACCACACGCAAAACATAATAAGTACAATATGGTTTCTGTTATTACCACAATTCAAACTTTTCTTTCCCAGGATTTTAGGGCTTGCACTAAATATATCTTGAATAGTATTTGTGCCCTGCAGCATCCCTATCTGAGATCGTTAATTGTTCGAATAATGTATTTCTCACTTTCATTGCCGTTTTAATCGCTTTGATTTTTAATAAATAGTATATTAGGAAAAATTTTGTTTCAATAGTGGGGAAGTTTTTCAATTTTATCATGGTATTTATGAGAAATGTGTATTCCAACTGAAAATTTTTAAATTAAAATATGTTAGAGTTACAAATAACATTTCCTATAAATGGTATAATATGTTGAAAAGATATATAGAGAACAATTTGGTAAATGTCACAATAAATTTTCAAGAATAATAACTATAATATTTTGTCGACATATTGTTTTTATTATTAGAAAATTACAATTTACGTACAACACAAATATGTATCGAAATAATGGAATAATTCCATGGAAATTTGCTCGTTTAATTCGATTGACGACAAAGAAGTTACAGTTGTTTTTTGTTTTTTTTGCTTTTTGTGGTCGAATCATTTATTATACCAATTATCTTCAGAAATTACAAAGAAAACATTTTCTTACGTCATTCATATTGATAAACGTTGGTAATTATACTGAAAATTCTTTGAGTTTCATTTGATGGAAATTCATTCCATTAGAATGAAAGAATAAAAAATATGATTTTAAACTAATGGTAGTTGGGTGAGTGGGGGGGGAGAAAAAACGCATTATCTAAAAACATGAAAAATGATTATGTTAAACTGATTTTCAAGTATATGGAAA
>JAZBGX010000161.1:19834-33754 GCA_037414775.1 Zonitis immaculata
ATCGACCTTCTTGATCTCTCTATAATATACGTGTCTATTTAGATCTGTATTTATATATATATTATAAACAACTATCTCTCTATCCTTTTCTAATGCTTATGTTGTTATGATGGCCTCAAGCATAGGGTATCAAGGGTAAAGATCTGTAACATAGAGAAAAAAATAATAAACCACATGTTGAGCTAAATTTATAGATTTTTAAAGATCAAATATTTAATAAAAAAGAGATTTGAAATAAAAATGCAAAATAAAATTACCTACAATAGTTGATTATTATTTTTTTCATCTATTCAATTTGTGGAAGTACTTGAGTCGTGCAAAATAATTGTCGATAATTTAAACTTAAATACGATTCAAACAAAGTTCCTACTAGTCTTGGAAAACTTATTTTATTTAGAATTATATAAATTGAATATGAGATAGAACAAAATTGTTGATAAACTAATTAAAGGGAAAAGACTGGGAAAACTTTCTTTAATCTATGGTCGAAAGAAAATATGGAAAATAATAAGACAGAATAGAAATGACAATAGTGATATACTAAACGAAAACAACATCAAAGGAAAAATAGATGAAACAATAACAAGGTTCAACACAGAAATAAACAAAAATTATAACAATACAATATGTTGACGTAGAAGAGAACGATTTAGTCGTTGAAAAATCGAAAATCGAGGATTGCAAAACAGATATTTTAGTTCATCCATGCAAAGTTATTCCGTTATAGTTTCCCATTTTTTCAAAATAATCTATTTATTATTCGATAATAGATATCGAATAACGTTGAAGCAATTTTGATTGAATTTGAACCGCACATGTTGATTCATCTATAAGCCAAATTAGAAGCACTCAACTAAATAATGAATTTAAAGGTTAAAATCAAAGAGAATTGTTGTTGACAAATATTGATTCACCTTAATATTCAATTAATCAATCAAGATAATTAAATTCCTCCCAATTAAAATTTAATCTACCGATTGATTATTAATTATTTTTTTTTATTTTAAACTTATTATAGAGTACCTGTATCGTCGCCCGGCGCATCCACCATTTCCTGGATTGATTCAAATTTTGAATCTAATTAAATTATATTTTAAAGAAAATCAATTTGCGGTTGATATTCATTTTAATGAGTCTTTAATAACTTTTTTTGCCTTTTAATTGACATCGACATCATTACGTTTGATGAGCACCGAAAATAAATGTTATTAAATAATCACTATAAAATTAATAATTGGGAAATAATCTGATTATAGTAAATAAATGTATCATAATGAATCTTTTGTCAATATTAATAACGAAATTAATTAATGAACTTTTTTCGTTAATAAAATGCCGCCTTTGAAACATTATATTTGGTACGTTCCGACACATGTTTCAAATCAGCTTTTGCACCACATTTATCTTAATAAAATAGAGACATTGAAATTTGAGCCGATTAAATAAAACATTCAATGGTATACGGTTGATTACAAGTTCTGTGAATATAAATGTTGACATTAAACTGCACTTTGTATTGAAGCAACAATTAAAAAAAAATTCGCAGACGTAAATCAAAACTGTGAATTTGGGGACGTTAGACTCATATAAATATAATGATTAGATTCCAAAAGCACAATGAAATTTCCTTTAAAACGATACCGAATACAATGCAGTAAATTTAATTCATTGATTTATACAATGAAATCGTTTACCGCACCAACAAGTACTATATGCATCAAAAATCGAATACAGAGTGTTCCAATAGAAATATCCGAAATTTGATAGCGAATGACGGCTATATTGACTTTCCAGTTTCTAACATTTCTTGTCCATTGTGTCCACAATTAATTCATGGTTAAAATTGGTAAACAACATTTATCGCACCATAGTCGTCATACAAACGGTATAAAATGAATCCGCGTAAAACCAGAGTCTACTGTATTTAATTTCTTAATATCGCAAAGGTAATAATCGTTAGTTCTAACTACAATATGGATTATTATTCTTATTACTGTCTATTTTTTGATAGTCGATTTACATATTTTGTCCACGAAATAGCCATTATTTTATAAGATGAAAAAAAATCCAATCTTATTCCTCTTATATTTTTAGCTTGTAGTTTACGTGACCGAAAACTAGAACAATGCGTTATAACCACTGAAAATGGGCGGAAACCAAATAATACGGATCGAATTCCGAAAAACCATTCATCACTTGATTTATCAGGAATTATCATTTGATGACTGACTACACGTGTCCGTAGATCTCCATCTAGTTTTCTAATAATTATAATAATTAACAATTTGATTAATAGAATTAATTTCTAGTTTTGGAAAATGACTATAATTATAAAGTTTGAATAATTAACTATCTAATTAGTTCAAGATAGCTATATTGTTCATAGCTATTGAGAATTATCGTTGTTATCAAATTATAAAGGATAATTAAAATAGTTTATAGAGAATTTCGATTCGGTTTGAATAATTTGTTCAATTCTTGATAGTTGTGTCGATTTCAATCATTGAAATTTAATCTATAATTAGATAATAATGATCAAATACTGGTATAATATTGAATTTACAATGCAAATTAGTCAAATCAGTTTCCAACTGAGAGACGATCCACACTATAGCGTCGGTCAAGGTTCGATTTCGCTCGGTCTATTCATGTTTACACTATAGTGCCGGTCACGGTTCGCTTTGGCTCCAGTCGCGGTCTAGTCTCCAATAATATAATTTTTTTTTTTTAAATGGAAATCAATTTTAATTAATGTTCAATATAATTATAATTTATATAATATATTCTAGCCGAAAATTAGATATATATTTTTGTTTCATTTTTTATTTCACACGTTTCGTAAATATATAATATCTATGTAAGACTTTTCCATACGACATTATCAATAATAAATAATGTTTTCGATCATTCATCTATCATCATTCAATTATTATTTCACATTCAGCGAGTGAAAGCTGACTGGACCGGGAGCGGAAGATCATTCATATTATCGGTACATCTTATATTAATCCAGGTATTTTATTCAAATAGAACAAGAAGTTTAAATGATATAATTGGTACTTTAATTCATATAAACAAAACAAACTAAATGATTATTACTGGGAATTTTTGGTGGATGCGCCGCGTAAATCTCAGAAATTTCGAAAATAATCGATTTTCCAGCAAACTGTTTCTAAAATGCCAAAGAAAAATTGTTGTCTCTACGATTTGTATTTTTCACATTTTATTTCAACGTATTTTCAAAGTAAACAGTACAGTTATTTATGGATTTAAACACTTTTTTTTATGTTAACAAAATTCAATACTTTGTTTATTATTATTTTTTATTTTTATATTAGAATTTAATGTCTTTTTTTCGTCGAAGACGTTGAGAAATATCCAATTTTTTTCAATGGATGATAAATAAAAATAATTCGTTATTTATTATTATTTTCAGTTCATTGTCGACAATAAATGTGATTAAATTAATCAAATAGGAATAGAACTTGGTAATCTCAACCTAGATATTTATTAAATCTAACCAACCCTGATTATTTGCTAAACGTATTAACCAAATTGAATTAAACTTTATTCTGATAAAACATGAGTAATAGACTTTTTGCTAATTAAACTAACTTCTCGAAATATAGTAAAAAAACGAGCCATGCCTTAATGGAAAGCGTTTCTCCTTATATATACTATACATGTATATACAGGATGAGTTGTGAGTCATAGAGTTGAATCAAAGCGTGGATAGGGAATTAAATTCTATGACGAAAAGTCCTGAGATATCATTGCACCTGACACACAATTATTTAGTTATTATTAAATAAATAAAAAAAAACGCAGAGGTAGAATAAGACTCGGTTGGAATTATAGTTATAGCAGAGGCAGAGAAACTCCAGCTGATTTAATGCTTGTAAGGTTGAACTGTTCTATGGTGTTGCAGCGTTTCTCGTTCTCTTATTCACTACTTTATTTGATTGATAACTCATTAACGGTGGATCAGGTGCAATAATGTTTCAGGATTTTTTGTCCTAGAATCTCACCCCCTGTCCACCGTTTAATTCAACTCTACGACTTACAACTCACCTTGTATTCAGATATATCAAGAAATCTACTATAATTAGAAAATACGCTATTTTTATTAACAACGTAACAATTAGACACCGTTCCATAAAACTGTATATCATCAAAGTTAAGAACTTGAGTCCAAATAACTAGATGGTCTCTCTCTCTCTCTCTCTCTCTCTCTAGAAAAATTTATGGAAAATTTCTTCGGAAACAAATAAACAATTAGAAATAGCTCCCATTGTTTCAACAATAATATACATAAACAAAGAGTGTCTTATAATTAGTATTGAGATCAAAAATCTTTTGTTTATTCGAATAATTACCTTGGAGAATTCAAAAATATAGAAGTTGTTAGAAACTCTTAACTTAACTTATTTTTTAGAATTCGAATACATGCTTTACTATTTTTTTAAGTATTTTCTATATTTATAATTCCTCCTTTTTTACTAAGGAATTAATTTATTTTTATATAACGAGATTTTCAGAAAAACTTGTCATTGTTATTCACTGGATTCAATATTCCCAGTGAATAACAATGACAAATTAAATAAAAATTAATTCATATCTCCTCCTTAGTAAAAAAAAGGAAATATAAATATAGAAAATATTATACTTTGAAAATTCATAGCTAAGGAATAGTATTCAATACATTATTATGATAATAAATGGAGATTATTGATGATTTTTATTTGGAAGATAAATTTATTAAATAGTATTTCGGCGCCTCCGCCAATTTTCGTCAACAATTGATTGATCCTCTTTATAAACGAAAATATATGGAAAAAGTCTAAATTTATAATCACATATAGATTTTCATTGGAATTGATTCGTTACCAATAAAAGGTATTATCAAAAATTGTTAAATAGTTTGACAAAAAGGGAAGGTGTGAATTATTTGGAAAATTTAATAACAGAGACTGCCATAAATTCTTTATCAGACATTATAAAATAATAACAAATATTTCGAATTATTGTTGATAAGAGATTCTCATTTTAAAATGATTTTGTTTGTTGTTTTTTTTCTTTATTGCTTTAAATTATGTTTGAATTTTTACGTCAAATAATAAAAAACACAATTCTAATGAATATCGCCTTGTTTGAAATCGATTCTTTTATCCCAATTTAAGCCAAACACAAATAAGCTATTTGCTTTTATTTTAATTAAATTCAAACCAGAAATTTAATAATAGAATGCCGACAAATAAACAATGATGGTTTGAAGTTTCGTTTAAAACCCATCCAACTGATTCGTTTTATTTTATTCAATGTGACAATGGAACAAAAAAACATAGAAGCTCACATCACAGCAACAACCAAGATTTATCCTAATTGCTATTAGATTCATTCAAAATTATTATTACAGCATTCGAATAGAAGACATTTCAATCAATTTTTAATTAGTTATTTATTACGAAATGATTAATTTCCGTAAAAAATTAAAATGAAAAAATCGTCAATTTGAAAGGAAACAGATGCCATTCGCCGATAAATACTTTTTTAATTTGAGCAATAAAAAAGTTATTTATGTAAATTTTGTTTTTATAATTCAAAATCTGCTACTAATAAGTTCAATTATTGGATTTTGCAATTTACGTGATTTTGTACAGCAGAAGATTTCAACAGAAACTTTCCACAATTAAATCTATAACAATAAAACAAATTTTATAGATAACTATAAAGAAAACATAAAGCCATCATTATTAAATGAAATTTTGCCGCTCTATCAATAAAAATGTACAAAATTTATTTTTTTTATTTTAAATGAATTAGAAAATTACCTTTTAATTATATCGATTTTGTAATTTTCTTCTTTAAATCGTTAGGGATTTAAATCACCGTTCTATCTGATAATAGTAATAATAATAAAAACTAGGAAAAAGTCTTTATCGGCACCTACAATTTGCCAATATTGTTTATCAAGTTTCCGTGTAGTAGCGCAACGAGAACACGCAACCAACTGACTTGACTATGACTGAAAACTTTTCAACTTGCTATATAAACACTGAAAGCACACTGCGCGTGAAAAGCCTTCACTACATATTCATTTATTGAAATTCTGAATATTAATTATAATTTTATATGAATATTCAATTATTTTCAATAAAGAGCCTTTGAAAAATTTAGAAAATAGATTGCTTGGCACCGCAATTCTTCTATACCGTAGTGTAGTCTATTCGGTTATAAAATGTTCTACTTTTAGTTAAATACAACAAATTAGTAGCTATAATTTTTGTTTGTTTGTTATTAGTTGCAATATATCTGTAATATTCAAAACAGAGACGTTTTAACGACTTTTTATTTTCAATCTTGATAAATTGGCAACTGCAAAAGAATTTGTTTGTATCATTAACGTTTAATTTAGAAAATACAACGAAGTTTTTCTTTTCAATTCCATTTCCATAATGTTATTCGGAAAATAAGGAAAACTTTAGATAAGAATAAGCTGTGCCAAATTGAATTTTAACCTAATGGTCGTTACTTATGTACTACAGATTAAAATTTTTGATAATTATTTTAAAATTGGAAAGTTTATGCGAACAACTCTTCAACGTCTCACAATTTTATTGAAAAGAGTGAAAAAGACAAGCAAAGGAAAATAAAAATAAGATTACAATTGAATTTAATTTCCGTTTGAATGGAATTTAGTGGTTTCAAACAAGAAATCCTTATTTAATTTCAACTGAATCATTCTAACAAACAATTAAAAACTACATATATAGTTATGGTGCCGTTAATAGTTGTTGATATCTGTAAGGATCTCTCCTCTCTCACTCCATCTCTTTTTTTCCTATATGTTCATCTTCCCTCCTTCACCCTCGCTCTCCGTCTCACACACCCTTGTCTTCTCTGTTTATATCTTTCCTACACACTATATTCTTCCTTCTCAGTAAATACCTCTCTATCTCCCTCTCACACAATTTTTGCCTCTCTCTCTTCCACTCACTCCCACTCTCTATCTCTCTCTCTCTCTGTCTGTCTCCATGTCAAAATAAGTAGTTAGTGAGATATAAAAAATAATTGAAAAAATCATGACATTAAAGAAGAGCAAATTTCTCGAAAATGACTAAACCAGAGAAAAAATCCGAAAAGCGTGTAATAGTAGACTTTCTGAGGAATATCATCCACCTTTTTTTTTCATACCAAGCTCTCCAATTAACAATAATAATAATAAATAATTGACTGTCTGTCTTTTTTATAGTGTTCCTATTAAGTGACCACCTCCAAAAAAATACACAAAATGTGTCGTAGTATCCTCTATATACCTACGAATCCGTTATTTAAATCCAAGTGGTACAATAGACTGGCTTACAATTTTATTTTCAAAGAACAAATTCTAAAGACCATATTCATCTAAATTTCTATGCAGGGTTTAAAAATAATTTTCAGCAGGGTGTTTCTGCTCAGGATATCGTTGCAGGTATGTTTCATAAATGATTGTTACATTTTAATGTGAAGCATATTAAATTCTTTTGTTAAACAAAGGTGTTTCCAAAGCAACAAATAGATATGTTTCTGTTTTGGTTTCATTCGGTGATCCGCTCTTTTGTTCTTAATTTTTGTTGTTGTCTTTGAAGTTTGTTCTTTGAAAATAAAATTGTAAGCCAATCTATTGTTTTGACTCAAATTTTGTAGAATATGGAGTTCCAATCTCTTAATCTAATCAAGTCAAAATTGTGTCAGAAGAAGTATTTTCACAGTACTATCTGTGAAAATATGTTTCTTTCAATTTCGCTCATATAACAGGTATTGACCATAACATGTGATACATCATTTGAATCAGAAAAGAAATTTTTATTCAAAAATGTGAAAATCCAATATAGCGCCTATAAGGAAAACCAAAGTTAGGTGTTGTAGCTCTCATATGAAGAATGCTATAGAAAATGTGATAGTATATTCAGTTTTCTTGAAAAAAAGTGTCTGGAGAATGTTTAAATTATAAACGTGTAGCTTTGTTAGTTTTCGCTGAAAAAAATAAAAACTGAAATTTCAGTTTTTCGCCTTAGCAGGAAAACTAGAAATGATAAGTAAAATTTTCTTTCAGATTATTGATCAGCGTGAAAATGCGCTATTTTGCCCTAATTTAACCGAACTCGTATCTTCTATAATAAGCGAGATCCCCATGGTTATAAGCTCGAAAAACGGACAGTCCGTATACCTTAGGTGACTATATAAAAATAATTTTTTTACTATGATGTACCACTTGGATTTAAATTATGGATTCGTAGATATATAGAGGATACTACGACACATTTTTGTATTTTTTTGGAGGTGGTCACTGAATAGGAACACTATAAAAAAAACTTAGAAAGTCAATTATTTATTATTATTATTATTAATTGAAGAGCTTGGTATGAAAAAAAAGATGGATGATATTCCTCAGAAAGTCCACTATTATACGCTTTTCGGATTTTTCTCTGCGTTAAGTGCGATTTTCGAGAAATTTCTTTTTCATTAATGTAATGATTTTTTCAATTATTTTTTTTTATATCTCACCAACTATTCATTTTTGGACCAAAATAAGTATACTTATAAACTTTTTATAGGTTCCCCTTGAAGATAATGTAGGCATTGATAGGACTTTCTATCGGGGGCAGATGGCTTATGCTTATCTGGCTATACCCTTTGATTTACTCATTGGATGGATCGTAATTCACACTTTTTCAACTATTGACAGAGAATAAATAGTTGGGAGGTATTTTACATCGACCCTAATTCCATATTATTATAGCAATTGGTATCTATACTTTAACAAGGCAGAAAAAAAATTGCAATTTCACTGTAATCAATTTCTGTTGTTGATTTATTTATGAATTCTCACTTTCACTAACTTTTTCCTACCCATATCTGCTTATGGTATACATTTCGTTGAATTTTTTATGGATGTTTTTATTCAATCTTTCATATCTCATCACTCATCGTAAATTGTAAGATGAATTATTGAAGAAATCGCAAGTTTAATCAAATACCATCAGTTTTCTTAGAAATAAAACAATAGTTTTGAATATTTAAAGCCATTATTATATAAATCAATTTTCGAAAAGTCTATTTAATTTTCCGGTAAAATAATACAATCATATAACATAAAATTAGTGTCAACATAGGGTCGAAATAGCAAGAATTTATGGTGAAATTGCATTTGAAGCCCTATTTTATAAATCTAATAATCAATGTTCTCTAATAATATGAATTTTAATCAAAATCCGACATTAATTTTTGAGAAATTTATAGTTTCAATATTTAGCAAATTAATTTGTCGAGTTTTATTATTTACCAGATACAATTAATTATAATTAACAACCATCATAGTCATAATTTTAAAATTATGCATATTACTAACCGTTTTATGAACTGGGTAATATATTAACTAATATTTTAAAATTCTTAAACTTTTATAAATGGAAATTTATCACAAGTACACATAGGTAGAAATTTAAATTACAACAAAGTAGTCTTATCATTTTTATATCAATCTTGAAACAAAATGTACTATCAACAACAACAACAACAAAAACAATTAAAATTTTTATAATAATATTTAATTATTGAAAGGATCGTTAAAAATTATTTCTATTGATAACAGAGTTGAAAAAAAATAACAACAATCTATAGAAATACTCTCGCATAAACATCACTATTCAAATTTGACCTTTGTGGAAGATCAAGTTTATTATTATGTTGTTAGTCTTCTTCTAGATAACTCAGTATTTTGTTGTCGATTTTATCTCCATACAACAATAAATCAACAACCAGTTGTATAAAATATTAGTGAAAAACAACAAAAATGTTTTTATTAAAACAATTTATATTAATTTTCCAATTTCTTATAATCAATAATACAGTGAATTGTTTTTTTCCGAATGTTTATCCAAAATTGCAACAAATCCCAATAACTGATAATCCAGGTGTACCATTAATTTTAACACCATTAATTGAAGCTAATAAAATCGAAGATGCACAAATAGCTGCTGCAAATCATTTCAATGGTTTTAAAGGAATAAAAAGTTATTCTGGTTATTTTACAGTAAACAAATTATATAATTCGAATCTATTCTTCTGGTTTTATCCATCACAAACTGATTATAATAATGATCCAATTATATTATGGTTACAAGGTGGTCCTGGTGCCACATCATTATATGGTCTATTTGCTGAAAATGGTCCATATAAAGTGATGAGTCAGCATGGTTTAAAATTAAGACAATATACATGGATAAAAACACATTCGGTAATTTATATTGATAATCCGGTTGGTACTGGTTATAGTTTTACAAATAATGGTGGTTATTGTCAAAATGAAACACAAATCGGTTTAGACTTGTATGAAGCATTAAGACAATTCTTTCTATTGTTTCCGGAATTGCAAAAAAACGATTTTTATGTGGCTGGTGAAAGTTATGGTGGTAAATATACACCGGCTATTGCATATACAATACATCAAAAAAATCCAAATGCACAAATGAAAATCAATTTAAAAGGTATAAGTATTGGTAATGGTTTGAGTGATCCAATTAATCAATTGAAATATGGCGAATATTTATATCAAATTGGTTTAATTGATTCAAATACGAAAAATTTAGTTAAACAATACGAAGATCAAGGTATAAAATATATCGAAAATAAAGATTGGTTGAAAGCATTTGAAATATTCGATAATTTATTGAATGGTGATTTTAATAATCGTTCATCACTATTCAAAAATATCACAGGATATTCCAATTATTTCAATTATTTAATACCAATTGATTTGGACAATGAAGGTCATTATATGGGTGAATATATACAAAGAAATGATGTACGTGTTGCTATACATGTGGGTAATGCTACATTCCATGCTGAAGATCAAACAGTTGAATTGAATTTAATGTCGGATGTTATGCAATCAGTAGCACCATGGATATCGGAATTATTGAATCATTATCGTATATTAATTTATAACGGACAATTAGATATCATTGTTGCATATCCATTAACAATAAATTATTTACAAAATTTACAATTTTCCAGTGCTAATCAATATAAGAATGCTACCCGTTATCAATGGTATGTCGATGATGATTTAGCTGGCTATGTTAAACAAGCTGGTAATTTAACTGAAGTACTTGTACGTAATGCTGGACATATGGTCCCAAGAGACCAACCCAAATGGGCATTCGATTTAATATCCAGATTTACACGAAATAAACCATTCCATTAATTGTTTTACTGAAACTACATTAATAAATAGTTAAGATTATTTGTATTTTATTTTCTGAATTATCTACAATAAACTATATTTAACATATCTGTTATGAATAAATATTAATAATTAATCGTGGCCTGATAGAAATTTCGACATAAAATCAGTAGGTTTTGGTTCTACTGTATCTTTAAAATATGTCATTATATGGGATTTTTGTTTCCAAATCTCTACACTCTCTTTCAATTCCATTTGTCCCTAGAATTAGAATAAAATTAATAATGAGAAAATACGAATGTCGAACAAAGAGATTACTGTGGCGTTTGTACAAGAATGGGACTATTATTACATCATAGTTTCGCATCCAGAACAATAAGAACTTATCAGTTATCAAGATAAGTTCCTGAAGGTTTAACTTTGGAAGGAAATATAAAGGATCTAGAGGATACCAATTTATAGGAACTTACAGTACTCTTTCGCCTTGATATTTTACCTTAATCACTAACATATCAATAATACGAATATCTTTGATATGTTGATTTTTTGCAAATTCATCACGTAGTTTTTGATGTAATTGCTCTACAGATTTGGGTATATCGTATTTTTTCTCTACAAATAAACAAACAAAATAAATGATTATGTAAAAGAGAGGTTATGTCATTAGATCGTACGTATATAAGGTAACTGTCGATACCAAGCTCTATATAAATTAAGGGCTCTTCGTCTAGCTTCTTCGAAATCTGTTGATAATATTGGACGTACTTGTTTGGTTGTTGCTTTTACAGCTTGTGTTGCCATAATTTAGGGAAAATATTAACGAAAATTTTCTAAAACAATGATCTGAATGGCAAATAGTTGTACACTCAATAAATCATAGATGGCGATATTGCTACTTCTGATATACCAAGAAATTCAAATTTAATCGCTGGGAAATTAAAGGTACAAAAAATAAACGATTGATTAATTAACACACAAGCAACTTTATTGTAATTTGTTTGGATTTATAAAAAATCAACTTTATATAAAAAATATAGCTCAAAACTAATCAATACCGGCTATAAATTTTCCCATAAAGCTAGTAGGTCTAGCATTAAATGTGTCTTTGAAGTATGCCATTTGAAGATGCTTCTGCTTCCAAAGTTTTACAGTTGCTTTTAATTCTATCTGGCCCTATAATTATCAAAAAGTTTTATTTTCGATCAAAAAAACAAAAACCAAATCTTTCTCATAGAAATATAGACGAATATAGACATTCCTTCTCTGGATTTAAATAATTAATTCTATTTAGTAATATTTCCAGTACATGGTTATATATAGAATTTTTCCAATAATAATCTGTAGAATAAAAGACATTGTAAACTTTTATTTTACCTTAACAACCAACAAATCTATAGCTCGTATATCCTTAACATGTTGATTTTTCTTAAATTCTAATCGTAATTGTTGTCGTAATTGTTCAACAGATTTTGGTATATCAAATTTTCTTTCTAATTAATTCCAAAAACAAAAAAAAGGATGTTTGCAAATAAATTTGAGGTTATATTATTAAATTATACCTACGTATGTATGGTAATTGACGGAACCAAGCTCTATATAAATTAAATACTCTTAATTTAGCTTCTTCAGGTGTTGTTGATAAAATTGGACGAACTTTTTGAATTACAGCTTGAGAAAGTGCAATTATGTTTACAAACATTTTTGAAAAAAAACAATTGCTAATCAAATATTATGAAATGGTATAATAGATGGCAGCATAGACATCTGATGATCTGATTGTGAGAGGTGGTGTTATATTTTATGCAACACAGTATACAATACATGCTAAAAAATATATACATCAAGAAAATATGAGGGTTATTTCTTTTCTCAATTTTCAGTATTGTTTGCTAAAATTACAATTGATTCAATGTTTGTCTCATATTTTTATTTCTAAATAAATTTCTCTTATTTATTTTATATAATAAACTCATCTCTAATGGGATGAAGTTCGATTGCTGAATGTCGCCCTAGTTGTAAAATTTGTAAATATAAATGGTCAGTGTTTCATTTTTATTAATATCTTATGGGTTCTTTATAATCCGTTTGATTTCTGACTATTTAAATTAAATTTATTATTTATGATCGATAATATTTATTGTATATTTGATTTTGATTTATTTTAATATGCGCAAGTTTGATGTCTCGGTGGTTGGTTGTTTGTCGTCCACTCTCCGCCTTTATTTCGCCTATTTGTTATTAGAATTGTTGAGTGTAGTGTGATAGTGTAGTAAAGTGTGAAAGTTTATAGCCTGAGAAGCATCAGGTAATATTTATATTGTTCGGGAAAATGGCTGAAGCCACAGGTGCTGTAAGTGGTACATCACAATCAACAACAACAAATTTAAATCCAAATGCTGAAGTTGTTAGAGGACAAGTCTTCGAAGTTGGTCCACGTTATACAAATTTATCATATATTGGTGAAGGTGCTTATGGAATGGTTGTGTAAGTTTCAATTATAAATCTATTATCAATAAAAAAAAACAAATACATTAAATGAATCTTGATTACGATGCGTTTTTGTCATTTATTTTTACGATTATCACAGCCACCGTTGACGCCGTCTTTATCATTACCGCTGCGGCCAAACACGCCCTTATTCATAAAAAAAATTAAAATTGTCAAACCTCATGATAAATTCAGTCAATATTAAT
>JAZBGX010000162.1:0-17683 GCA_037414775.1 Zonitis immaculata
AAAACTCACCGAGGACTTTGTTATTAATTGTGGAAAACTGAATATAAAGATAAATGAAACTGATGAAGTACTTGACAAATAAGTGTTGATTGAGTCCCATTGTGTCGAGTTTTAACTTTTCTGACTTTCATTAAATAAACGTGGCTCATTCTATATTCCCACTTAAATAAAAAAAAAACCTGCGTAATTGGTAATAATTAAATTAAATTTAAATTGAAATTAAAGATGTTTTTATTAAAAATTCTATTGTTCTTATTGGAATTTGTTTTGTCATTAAAACTTTAGTATTTTCACAGTAAATTTAATTTGTTTAGAATTTTTTAAGAAATTTAAAAGGAAAAAACAATAATATACCGGCAGTGTCGCTACGAAGGTATCTAAACCGTTTTTCTAAGCACCAACTAAATAGATAATCGAGATCCGAGAATTTGTTTGTGGCCATTTATTAATATGATGTATTGATTTCCGGTTATACCGGAAATAGTCAGAGCTTTGAGCAACCTTGAGATAGATCAAATTTTTTTTGAATTTCGTTCTTATTATTGTTATTTGGACAATTTGATAGAGTCAGTAGGGGGAGAAAAAAATTAATAAATTTTCAGGACAATTAACAACAAACAAAAAAGTACCCCTAAATGATCAACGTTAATTCCAAAAAACGTATTATAGTGGGCAGTGGGCAGTGGGCAGTGCATTCCCTATTTCATCATTTAAAGATAATACCCTTGAAAAAAATTGAATGAGGAAAAAAGCTGTACAATCAGGATAGATTTGTTTACAAACATATCGGGTTTTATCGCAAAAAAATAATAACAATATGATTCATTCCAATAAGAGACAACAGCCAGCAAAACGAACGATATTCGCTCTGTTACCTCTTATGACAGTTTAGAATCAATCAGTGTGCTGTCGAGTGCTGTTGGTTATTATTGAGATTTTCCCCTAACAAAAAAAAAATCAAGTTGAATAAAATGGAACCATCGTGGTTAACTTTGTTCCTTCCAAAATTATTATTGGATGGTAGATGTGAATGTGTGTTTGCTAACAAGAATATTGTTGATAAAGTGGAATTTTTTTATAATAAATTGAAAAGTAAGAAATTATTCCCATCATTGGATCCAATTGAGAAAAGTGATCGATTTGCCCTGACAACATTGGACATTGTGGAAGATCTTGATAAGAGATTTGGTGGATTTTGTCACGATACAATAAATCAATTCGATCTTACATTGTCATCTGCTGAAACGAAAGAAATAAAATCGATCATTTTATATAAACGAGCCAAATATTTATTCAAATATCGATACTACAAAGAATCCGAAATCGTAAGTTTTGATTTGTTTTTTAGTCTAAAGTTTCCTTACTAATCTTTTAAAAAAAAATTTAAGGACCTCAATCGTGCCATTGTTGATTGTCCACAAGAATACCGTCAAGAGGTGCAAGAATTGAGGAAGAAAGTGAATCGCCTGAAACAAATCTCTAATGCGGCAATAAATAAGAAATTCCATCAGAAAATTCCAACAATTCCTGAATCGAATCCAAAAATTCCATCGGCAAGTTCATCGATCACAATCAAAATCAATCAAACTTATGGTAAACATATTGTTGCTACGAAAGATATAAAAATCGGCGAAGTTGTCGTTGTGGAACAACCATTTTCATCAATTTTCGACCTTATTGGCAGTAATCACCAAGCAATTTGTGATGAATGTTTCGAACGTTGTTTCAATTTGATGCCATGCGATCATTGTGCGTACGTTTACTTCTGTAGCGATGGATGTAGATCGAAAGCATGGGATAATTACCATAAGTATATGTGTCCATTGATGGGATCTTTGAGTGATATGTGCAAAGTGAATGCAGGTGTTGTATTAGCGTTGAAAATCGCGATTCAGTACCGTAACGAATATGGGAATATTGATAATTATGGAGAAATTGATCCGAATGGTCAATATTCATCGACTGGTTTCCACGAAATTTGGAAATTAGCTAGAGATTTGGACAAGATCCCATTCAACAATCAAATCTATTTCAGTTACCTTACAGCAATATTTTACGAATGGTTGTTGAAATATACAAAATTTTTCAAAGATGCCAGTCCGACCGTCAATAAGCAAAGTTTCATGAAAATCTTGTATACGCTGTTTTGTATAATGAATGATGCTTTACCAATTAGACAAATTCGTGGTATTGCATTCGATCATCGATTGTCTGAAGGTATCGGCTACGGCCTATATTCAGTTGGTAGTCTTTTCAATCATTCCTGTTGCCCAAATATTTACCATGTTTTCTACGGTTCAACAATTGTAATGCGAGCTATTAAACCGATCCAAGCTGGCGAACAATGCTGCATTTCGTACAGGTAAATAAAAGACATTCGCAAAATTTCCAATATTCATATACTTAATAATAATTATTATTATTTTTAGTTCTTATTGTTTGTATCATCGTGCGAATAAATCGGAACGTCAATTGCAATTGAAAAATGATTTTCGTTTTGAATGTAAATGTAGAGCTTGTGTTGGAAATTGGCCACAAATCAACATTCTGGATAGTAAAGAATCATGGCAAAAATACTTTCAATCCATTCTACCGAATTTAACGACCGAAAATTTTGAAGGTATAGAAACAACATTGCAAAATCTAATCGAGGAATTGGAAAAAATTAAACATAAGAACGAACCCAATAAAGATGTGGTCATTTTACAAACTCTGCTGAAAGTTTATTTCCAAGTTTTGGGTAATTCGCATTACGACCTAACAGATTGTTAAATATCTACATACATATAAATTTCCTAATTATTTTCTTTTGTTTTGTAATTGTTCCATTTTGTTTTCGTTCATTAATAAATACATAAAATATAATAAACAATTGCTTTCAATTCCCTATTATTTTGTTTTAAATTCAATTAGGCTAAATCTATAGTAGAGTAACGAACTATTGGAATTCAACGAATTGGCGAATTTTGATAATTAAAAAAAAAAAAAGTTGGAGCTAAAATTACGATCTTTGTTATCTTAATTCATAATTTAGTTTATTTTTGTTTCAATTCTATATTGGAATGACTGTTTATATTTTTTTTCTTACGTCAATCATCTCAAAGTTACTTTTGAGGAAAAAATATTTGTCTAGAAACATATCGAATTCAAATTACGATTCGTTCCAATAAGACGACGCAACGGCAAAGTTGATAACTGACGAATGCTAATTAAGCAAAATAAATAAACGAAGCCACTTGAGTTTTAAAACGAAATCAATACAAACATTGTTGATCGATGATTAAACTTGTGATTTTCCATAGGAAAGAAAATACAGAAATGAGAATTTCAAAGAAATCGGGTAGAAAAATGGAATGCTGCATTAGTTCCAAAATTATTGGGCGATAGATCCCATCAATATTTTCTTCTAATAGCTGTAAGAAAAGTAATCATCTTTTCCGGTGGAAGTGAGCTCTTTGTTTGTGTACGATGGGCCTCAGATGGAGTCACCTGTGATCTGAAAATCCTTTACACCTCTGCTTATCCGATCATCAAATTACCTTGAAACACACAAACAAAATAACAATGGTCCAATCGACACTCGGTGCCATTTCCAGCTATCCTTTCACGATGGTCTCTATATACCATAGTTTGGTTGGTTGGATGGACAAAAAAACAAAACGTATAAATTAGCCAATTATTTCGTTTATTATTATTATTATCATTGCAATTTGGTCATTATTAGTATTTTACAATGTTCCGTTTAATCCACGGTAAAAAATATCGGACATTCGTATAAATAGCTGGCTTTTTGCCGCAATCATTAGATCCATACGATACTATGCCTTTCAAAAAATACCGCGGTGGTCCTTTGAAACTTTCAACATTCATCAAAGGCCCACCACTGTCACCAACACATGAATCTTTACCATTACCTTCGCCAGCACAAATTTGTGATTCATCAACGCTAGTTTCCTGGAAAGCTTTCGAACATTTCTCAATTGGCACAACTTTCAGTTTAACATAACTCAGATATTTATTCATTTCAGGTATGGCTGAATTTGTAGCACCCCAACCAACTACTTCTACAGTTCTATCAATCAGATTTGTATCTCTGGAATATGGCATACAGATCGGTGACACCCATTCTTTTAAATCATTCCAATTATTATTATCAATTTGTTTCTAAAATATATATTGAAATATTCACCTGTAAATTGTACTCTACCATCTAATTGAATCAATGCTATATCATGTCCAATATTCTTTTTCCCAAAATCGGGATGTTCAATTATTTCTTTCGGTCTGAAGTCTTGCGGTGGTAGTGCACAATAACCATTGGCACAATCTTGTTCTTGATCAGCAAAATTTTCACCCAATCTCACTAAAACACTAGATAATTTATATTCAATTAAAATTGTTGTCGGTTACAAAGATTTTGAATGTCTTGCTTACACTGGCAGTAAAGTAAAGATTCTTGATACACAATGGGCTGCTGTTATGACATAATACCGATTAATCAATGAACCACCGCATTTATATACAGGCGATGTTGGATCACCATAACCTAAACGAGCTATCCAAGGAAATTGGCCTAAAGCGGCCAATTTACCACCAATAATACGATCTGCTTTGCTATCGCCACAATTTAGACGGTCAAATTTGATGCTTCGATGATCGAACGTCTCACCTGTACAATCGTCAAGTATTTTTGTGTCAATTAATTTGACTATATATGTACAAACTTACTTAGGACTTTGTGATTAGTGATTAGAATGAATTTCATCAACAAACTGATAAAACAATAGAGCGCCTCCATTTCAATATAATAAGTTGATTTGAATTTGGATTTGGAACTGTTGGTTGAATTCTTAATTGAATATCAAAAGAAAATGATGTTTTTATAGTTCTTTGATTATTGATTTTATTAATATAAACGTAAAACAAAGCAAACAATCGAATGGAAATAATTTTTTTTGTTGAAAGTAATCCATTATTCTTTTGTTTGTTTATGTTTTATGTTGAAATTGCACATAATATATTAATGCCAAAAATTAAAAGAGAAAAAAACAAATTGCACTCTAATATAACAGCCGTTATTTTATTATTAGAGGTTTTTGATTATTACAGCAATTGCAAATACAGGCCGTTTCACTAAATAGTATTGGATTTATACAGCCTGTTGTAATTGAGAAAGTACAAAGCGTCTTTGAAGATTTGATTTATGGTATCTGTAGAATATTCTGGCACTAAAACGATTAATTGTTCAACAAATATGGAGAATTCTCTAAATTTCTAACGCTTATGTAGCTCGTTGGAGCGTCTCTATATAATGGAAATTAAAATTATTTCTTGCTGTGGACATCTTCCGATTTAGCTTATGGTAAGGTTGGCATAATTTCAGCACTAAAATAACTAATTGATGTGACCATCATAGGTCATAGGCAATTTTAAGAGAATAATAGCACACAACCCGCACTTTAGTCACTCACAGAACTGAATACAACCAGTTATGTGAGAACCTTTAGAAAGGGACTAGGTGTACATTATTTATAAATAATCCTACAACGCAATACAAGAAATTTAATATTTAATAGTGGCTGTTATTGGGAATGCTCGTCTCATTCCTATACATTTTTCACGGTCGATAAATAAAGCATCAACTTTCCCATGCAAATCCGATTCCAATACAGATTTTGTCTTTAATAATTGTTGATGCTGAGATTCAGCTTCTTGTAATTTTTTATTTAAACCTTCAATACTATCTTGAATATCGACAACTTCTTTCACTAATCTAAAATCAATAGCATTAATCAAATCTCATTAATTACATTGATTTAATTTCACCGATCTTGTGCCGGGTCTCTGCATAATTCCACACTTTTTCGATGAGTTCTAGCTTCTAAGCGTGTATGAGCAACTTTCATTGGAGCTGTTTTATCATTAATTGCCTTCTTCAATAATTCAATATATTTTTCCATTTCAAATACTTCTTGTTGAATCTAGAATTTCAATACAATTTTCAATCAGTTGTTTTGTTTTTTTGTTTTTTGTTATTATTGAATCAATCAATATTTACTTGTTGTAGATGCATTTGTAATTTACTTTTAATTCCCAATATTTCTGATGCACGTCTAGCTAAAGCATTATTTGTATTACTCCAAGCATCCCAAATATCAACAGCCATTGAATTGATTGCTGTATCAATGTCTGATTTCATTTGTTGTGTTTTAATACGTTCACTTTGGGAACGTTTAATTATTCGATTACTATTTTCTGCCCATGTTGTTGGATTTGTTACGCTAAAATTTACAAAAACCAATCAAAATCTCCTTTACCATATATAGAAATTAAATTTTTACGTTGGGTCATATTTCTCAATGCCACCATAATAATTGAGACCTTTTGAGAAATTATTCAATTGATGGCACATATTATCAGTACCTAGAGCGGATTCTTTGCTTCTAACATCTGTTTCAAGTTCAAATTGCACCGCACGACTATTTCGAACTTGATTTCGAACTTTGTCCATAAAAGTACCCATTTTTTCTTGAGAATTTCGATAAAGTTCCACTTCTTTCAATAGAAATACTTCCGGTTGATCGTGCACCAAATCAACACCTACATTAATTCTATATTATTATTATTATTAAGAAAAAAAAACCGTATACTATTGATAGGATAAAGAAATACCATGTCGACTTTCACGATGATAAAGACATTCTTGTGCTATATGCAATGGTCCTTCAATATCTGCGATAGCTTTTTGTAATTGTCGTCTACCATCATATAATAACTCATTAGCAGTCAATAGTCGTTCCAATTCATTTCGTGCTTCATTTCGCCAAAAGGTAAGTTCAGTTATACGTTCACCTATACGCCGGCCAGCTTCACGTTGCCCTTGCGAACTGGTCTCATCAGTTTCTCTATAAATTTGATTTTGTTTTATTTGAATATGATTATAGGTATATCCAGAAAATTGAAAGAAAATTACCGCATAATTCGTACAAAATCACAACGCAATCGTTCCGAATAATTTCTATTCGTATCAGATTCATTAAAACCACGTTGTGTTGCTTCAGCCCATTCATTTGCTGTATGTCTTGTATATAAAGCTGCACGGGCAGCATGAGCAGGATTTCGTTCAAAACCTGTTACTAAATTTGGATATTTCAATGGTTCAGTTGCCATTCCTTGGGGTGTATAACAAGGATCCACCATAGAACTTGTAACTGGTTGATTTGGTCTAGAAAAATTGGAACCTAATAAATTTTGATTTGATCAAATTCAAAAATCAAAGAATATACAATGGTGTAAGTTCGACATTTTCGTAGCCTAAAGTAGGCCTCCATGGGTGTCGTTTTGGAGTTTGATAAGATTCACCAGTACGAGTTGGTTGCGGTTGGACTTTTTGACCCATACAAGGGTCCACAGCAACCGAATCCCATGGTTGTAATTGCTGGAAAACAATTGCAATTGGGAAAATTTAAATATTTATTTTATTAATGAAAATTTTCTTACGGAATATAAAACGGATTTATTTTCGTCGGGCATTTTGTCAAAAAAATTAAATTAAATAAAAACAAAAGATAAACCGTCTTTTACAAAGCCTCTATCGCGAAATTTTGAATTTAGCGTCTTTTATTTGACGTTTTTCCAATGTTGCCAACAGATATCTAAAAAAATCTCCAATTTTACCCAACTCGTCTTAAGGAGGTAATACAATATGGCGCAATCTGACGTATATCGAAAAATGACTCTACAGTGGATTTCATCCACGTTAACTGCATCGGTGAAATTTGTGACCGCCTGGTGTTCAACTGTAACTATAGTTGCATAATTTAAAATAGCAGATGATTAGACTATGCGTCACAAATTATGCCGATGCAATGTGTACGTGATCATGCAATTTATTGTGGAACAGCCTTTATAATTCTTGGTCCTTCACTGTCAAAATAGTTCATCAAAAAAAAAAAAACACAATAATTATTGAAAAAAAATAAGTGTAACCAAATTTTCCGATGAATAAGAATGCCTGAATCTGATGAGAAGCCATTAATTGAAAAGAAAATACTCTATACTGGCTCAAAATTTGTACAATTCAAAGATGGAACAAAGGTATACAATACAATACTTGTTTTTCTTTTACAATTTTCATTGATAATTAACAAATTTCAGGTGCATTTCCATTATCAAACACGTTTATGTAATGAGGAGAAAACGTTATTAGATGATAGTAGACAATTAGGGACAGGGAAACCGTTTGAATTAGTATTGGGAAAGAAATTCAAATTGGAAGTATGGGAGGCGATTATACAGAAAATGGCATTAAATGAAGTTGCTGTATTTACAATTGATAAAAGTGTAATTTGATTCCTTCATATTCGAATTCATAGGAAATAACTATTTGTTTTTTCTGTATAGTTGGTGATGCAATACCCATTTGTATCAAAAACAATAAGGGATATCCATATACCACCAGAAAAACGAAAAAGTCCTCATTGTTGTGCAATGACATTACAAACAGAAGGAGTTGGTTATGATGATTTGAATGAATTTATAAAAAATCCAACTGATTTAGAATTTACTATCGGTGCGTTATCAGAATTAAACTAACAATAAATAATTCTAATGAAAATTATATTTTATCGATTTTAGAATTAGTAAAAATAGAACAACCAGATGGTTATGAGAAAGAATGTTGGCAATTATCTGAAGGTGAAAAATTGGATTTGATACCACAATTGAAAGAATTGGGCAATCAAGAATATAAAAAACAAGATTACCAAAAAGCATCAGAGCATTATGCTAAAGCTATTGGAATGATTGAACAATTGATGATCAAGTACTTGATATTTTGTTGCGTTTCAATTGAATTCGAAACAATTTTTATTCTTATTTTTTAGAGAAAAGCCTCATGATGACGATTGGATTAAATTGGATCGATTGAAATTGCCAATATTGTTGAATTATGCACAATGTAAATTGAATGAAGGCGATTATTATGCCGTTATTGAGCATTGCACCAATGCTCTAAAGACTGATCCAAGTAATTATTGCTTTATCATTGTTGATGATGACCCGTTATATATGGTAAATTATTTCAGGTAACATTAAGGCTTATTTTCGACGGGCTAAAGCTCATATTGGTGTTTGGAATCCGAAAGAAGCTACTGATGATTTTAATAAAGTCAGCGAATTAGATCCATCAATGATCCATATCGTTAAAAGAGAATTAGCACAATTGGAGGAACAAATGAGACATAAAAATGCCGAAGATAAAGAGAAATTAAAAAAACTATTTTCGTAAATAATAATTTTCAACTATTTATTTCAAATAAATTATATAACTGTTATTATTTTGTTGGTGTTATATCACAATTATAAACATTTTGCACGATTTTTTTCTACAAGATTATCAAACAACAATTTCCTATATAACTAAAAAAAAAAAACAACAATTAGAAACGTTAAATGGAATGTCTTACTACAATTACAGAATAAATACTTGAAAATATCACAATTATTGTACAAATGGAAATCAATTTCAAAAAAAAAAAACACAACAGTTCCTTCTTAATTCAATTTTTGTAATTATAATAAAATTATAGAATGGTCTCGTTCTAGTCGACGTTTAGCTTTCAATGGGACATTACCCATTGGGTCAGCTGGTGTTGGTATTCCGGAATTGTTCGGAGCTGGTTGATGGTAGAATACTTCAGAACTACCGCATCGTTGACCATAAATTACTCCGTCCGCACATCTAGTTTTATCAACAAAAAAATTAAACAATTTCGATAATCATTCAATAAATATTACCAAAACGCTTCAATGCATATTCGCTCAATTTAAATTTGGATTTATCTTTCGTTTCTAATAATTTTGTGAAATATTTGAATAGAAATAGCCCGAAAATTGTACAAACCATTGAAAATATCGCAACAACAACCAATAAAACTAATATAATAATTGTCGGTAGATTAGTTTCGAAAAAATTAAATAAAAACAACGGTATCAATATGCAATTCAAGATACTGGAAATAAGCGTTGCTATCATATATGGACAAAGTAGTTCGCGATGTTCGCAAATTGTACCGATAAAAAATGGTAAACATACAATTAGGAAAATCAATTGAAAGCCACAATTAATTACCAATACACGATTCAAATTCGATTGTAATTGAAAATATGAGAATAAAAAATTAATTATTGTTGATAACATAAAAACGATACTACTAAATAACGTAATTATACGAAAACTAGTCCAAGACATATTGACAAATTAACGTTTTGACAGTTTTACCTCACTAGAATTTCAGTTAGATTTGGATTATCTTTGAAATCACGATGGAAATGTGTTAATGTACCCAATTCGGCACTACCCCATGGTCCAGCACGTTCTACAGTATCCCATTTTTCATCTAAATACAAATAACTATAAGGTTCACTATCTGTTTGCGAATTATTACCAGGATATGTTTCTAAACAATGATGTAGTTGTTTCTCTAATTTACCCAAATTTTCCGTACAAATTTCCCACTATAAAAAACAATTATTATCAATGATTGGTTCATATAAATATAAGAAAAAAAGGCATTACCAGTTTCGTGATTGGTTCCAATGATGTACAACAATCGTCTTGTAATAGTAAAGCTACAACCATATCTTGTTGTCCACAAACGAACAATATACATTTTTTCAAAGAATCATCGCATTGATCGATAGACTTGATTTTCTTCTTAAATTGAAATTGATAATTCGTTTGTGTTGGTGTAAATAAACGATAATCACTCGGTGTAGCATCACAACTACCAAAACCACTAGAACGATCGTCAAATGAACTCAATTTCGTCATTAATGGTGTTAATTGGATACCAGATGAATGTCGACGTAACGGTATATTAATATTGGTTTGTTCATTCGAATTATCAACACTTAATGATTTCAATGGTAATGTTAATGATTTACGACGGTCTTGATTTGGTGTCTGTACAATTTTCGTTGATATCTCATTATCATTATCAATTGGTGTTTGTTGTACAGTCTTTTTCAATAAATCAACTGCACAATAATCGAAATTATCGAAAGTTTTACAATTAGATTGTTCTTGTTCGTCCAATTCGTTTGATATTTTTTCAAATTCTAATTTCAATGAATTCTCATAAAATGATTTCGATACAACGGTACCATCTGAACGAAATATTGGAAAATGCGGATCTGTAATTGTTTTGAATTTCCTTATTGTCTTATTATCTCTTCCATCATCATTATCCTTATCAATTGAATTTATCTTATAATACTTCATTGTAATACTTGATTCAATACTTTTTAGTTTTTCACGTACATCGAAAGCACTTGAATACTTCTTACAATCATAGAAATTCTTTTTCAATTTTAAACCAACTAACGGTTTAAAATTGTCAATTTTCGTTTCTTTATTATTTTTAATTTCATTCGTTGAATTTATACAAATCGACACAGGTTTCGTATGGACCATTTTATTAAGATCGGTCATTGGTGTTGAACAAACACTAATTTGTCCATGATTTGGTGTGAATGGGATTGATCTTGTTCGATTTTCCGTATTATTAATATCGGTGACTTTTGATTTTAAATTCAAGAATTTCGGTCGATTTTGTAATTCAACGGGTTTTCCATCTTGTTTCTCCGATTTTTCATCAATTTGATGATCGGTATCTTCTTCAGGTACAGCAGTAAAGATAATCGATTGGTCGCGCTTCATTGCAGACATCACCAAGTCTTTACCAGATTTAGATTGAGTCTAAATTAAAAAAATTATACACAATAAGACAAAAAAAAAAAAACGAGACTCAATTGAGAATCTAACGAACCTTTCGAATACTTTTATTAGCAACAAATTGAAATACTGTTCGACTTCTAACGGCTTCATTATTCAACGAATGATATTCTCTACTAGGAATATAAACTTTTAATAATTGTACACCAATTGGTATATCAAAATTAACAACAGCTATCTCTGCTGGACATTTTATTCGATATGGATCTGTTAAAACTATCGTTTTTGTTAAATCTGAACTTAATTGTGTAGCTACCACTCTAGAAAAATTTCAATTATAATTTTTTTTTTTACTAAATATTAAAACGAAATCGTACTTATTATGATACAACACAGTTCCACCTAAAACATAACTTACTTCTTGGCAACATTGTAAAATTTGGATTGCTTCAAGGAAGACATTACTACAACTCTAAAATTATAATCTTATTATTTATTATTAATTAGTCAATTGAATGTTTGTATACTTTTGGCAACTTGATTGCAGGTGTATAAGAGAAGATATTACCTCCCAAAAATAAATACTTTAAATAAGTTTCGAATAATAAATACAAACTAGTTGAAAATCGTTTCGGTTCATAATTTTTGGCCATCGTTTCAATATCTTGTTGGAAGAAACTTATAATGGAAGCCATTGTAGTCGCTCTATGTTCTAATAACCAATCGGCTATATTACGATCAGTTCCTACAGCCTGAAATTCAAAATATAGTTTAGTATTTGGGAAATAAAACAGACGATCAATCGTACCATAAAATATCGTCCATATTCTTTAATAAAGAATTTACCACTTTGTAATGACACAATTTTGGGTAGTGATAAAATACTTTTGATACAATGTGCTGTACCCATTAATTGTCCACATAGAGCTGTTTTCTGTTGATCAGATACCCATGATGGATGGAAATATAGAATTGCCGAAAATGGATCATCTTCCTCTTTCTGCACCATTTGTGTATCATAAACGAAAATTATCAGCATTTCTCTACAACATTCTCATTGTTTTGATTTAATTCACTCTTATTCAATAGATATACTTTGCCATTTTTCTGATTTAATTGAATCTTCTTAGATGAACCCTGTAGCAATCTAAAGTTGTTCTTTTTTTTAAATTAAATGAATAAAGAGGTAGAAATTAAAAAATTATGTAATTTAATTTATTTTCACATTATTATTGTATGGAAAAAAAATTATCTTGACAATTGAGTTCGATTATCACAAGATGGCAAATTAATTTACCTGTTTCTGAAATAAGCTAAGTTTATTTACAATTTTTAACAATTAACATTTCTATGCTATAAAAAGAGACAACTATAGCGTCGTATGTCAAGTATTTGCGAATAAACAAAAAGTATTCGTTCTGCGCATGCTTGTGTGTCCTTTATAGATAAAATAGAACGCGCTAAAATAATTTGTTTATTTTTTTGATAAGAATGTTATAATTCATTAATAAAATGTTCTCAACTAACAAGTGCTTTAATAATATATAATATACAATATAATAGTATTGATAATACATATTTATTGTATGTGGTGAAATATTATATTTTATGGCGACATCTATGAACGGTTGTAGTGTAGTTTTGTCAATATTTTGTTTGACATTAGAGGATTGACTGTCAAATGTCAAAAATGATGGCAACTTTGAATGAATCAGTTAGTGAATGTTCACCAACGAAAAAACGAAAATTCGATGAAAATACTGGAAAATCCGATGATATCCATGAAAAATTAAGTGATTTGTCAACATTTAAATTGGAAAAAATCATCAATAATAATACAAATCGTAAAACAGTGTGTTTGAAAGGGCAATTCGAAACGGCAGATGGTGATGCTTTAGTACTTTTAGAAAAAACCGCATTCTCTGAAGATAATCTAAAACAAGATAGTGATTATTTTACAAATAACAGTTCATTAGAGAAAGAATTCCATAATGATATTTATGGCAATTATAAATATTTCCCACAAATCAAATTAAATTGTAAACATAAATTCGATTTCACCTAAATCTAGCTATTAATTTTCTGTATATAATTGTTTTAGCAATTAAAGCGACTATCATACATCCAGCTACTGAGAAGCACATTGAAAAATATTCCGTGCAAAATCATTTTATTATTGATGAAACACCGGAGATTTATAAAAATATAGTTTTACCACATTTAAGTCAAGAACAATTCAATTTACAGTGGGTTTACAATATTTTAGATCATCAATCGGAAAGTGAACGAATTATTTATGAAGATCCCGATCCGGAAACTGGATTTATTCTATTGCCAGATTTGAAATGGAATGGTGAATTGGATACTTTATATTTATTAGCAATTGTCCATAAACATAATATTAAGTCATTACGTGATTTAACTGGAGAGCATTTATCACTCCTCAAAAATATCAAATCTAAAGGAATTGTAAGCTTTCGGATTGTTAACATTATAAATAGTTTACAATAAATTGATTTTAGGAAGCTATTAAATCGAAATACGGACTAGATGGTAGTCAATTGAGAATTTATCTGCATTATCAACCATCATTCTATCATTTACATATTCATTTCACTTATATTAAACATGAAGCACCTGGTATATTAGCCGATAGGGCACATTTACTAACAACAGTTATCAGTAATATCGAATTATTACCAAATTATTACGAAAAAATTACATTACCGTTTATTGTTAGAGAGAAAGATAAATTAATTGATAAATTCCGTAATGAAAAGTTATTATTAGATGGGAACAATGTCTAGAGATTTTTATAAATTCATAATTTTAGAGGTAAGACCTCGTCTACAATCTGTTAATGTTTCAATAACATTAACACAACCACTGCCAATCGATCAGCAAATTAGATTATTATTAAATGAAAGTAATTTTCAAATTCTCAATAGAAATACTGTAATTCTAACAGTTGATTGTAATAATTTGAAAATTGTTCCCAATTCTCTATCATCATTGAATATAACAAATAATTCTATTAATTTCCGTTTTGCCACAAATAATAATTTCGATGATTTTGGTAGTTTTAAAACTGAATTATTAAAACCAATAGCATCGACCGATTGTAATAAAGAAAACGATAAAATATTTCTATTGAAATCAATTGATTATAATATAAATTGTAGAAATTGCCAACAAAATTTAAATGAGTCACTAATTAATTTTGAACGTATTCTACCTCTACCATCGGAAAATTGTGATTCTAGCGATTGGTTTTGTCATTGTACCACTGATAAAAGCAACGATATGAATTTAAATCCAAAAATGTCCGATATATTCTATACGAATTCGAATTTCCATTTGAATAGACAATTAATTAAAAATATCAATTGTAGTGATAAGATTATTGTTTGTAAAAATTGCCTATCATGGTTGGGTATTTCATATAATTCGGAAACTATAAAGTTATGGTTTAATACAGTGATTTTCCAATCGAATAATTCACGATATTGTAGTGCACCAATTGCTGATTTGAATCTAACTATCAAAACTATTTTAAAAAATATTCTATTTAATACAACGAAAATCCTATTAAAGTGTCAAAGTACAAGCAATCAAACCGATCATATTTTACTGTGGATTTTAGAGAAACGTCTGAATCTACAAATTCATCACAATAATGGTAGAATAAAAAACTGTGATGTTGCTAAAGTTCTATTCAAATACGAAAATAATAACGATGGAATTGTTGGAAATTGGCAGAATGATAGCAATGTTAATATTATCGAAATATCAAAACCAATGATGATAGATTGTTTGAAATATCTTTATAAATTTAATAAAATGTTCCCAAACGAATATAGCGAATCAAATGGTTTCTATATTTCCTATTTAACAATTTATGATGATATCTAAATTGAAATAAACTTTGTAACACGGAAATAAATTGTTGATTGGGCGATAAGAATTTGTTATTGAAAAAAAAATAGTCACAGCTTCATTTTCAACCATAAATTCACGATTTTTCCGATCTATATCAAAATTATTTTAAATTTACATTTAAAAAAATATATAATAAATGAACCTAAAGCTTTTTTGTGTCTTAATTCTACCCATTTACAATAAACACTCATAAACATTAGCACTGAGAGCTAATAGCTTCTCGTTATTAATTAATTTCTGTAGGAATTTTTCCGGAAATTTCTTAATCAACAAACTATTAATTATCGGTAATAATTTTGCAATATGTTTTTTTGTTGTGAAAGGATTACAAAATTCATCTGTACTTTTGCCATTATTATCACCACCATTCGTATAAAATTCGGATAACTCTTCAGCTAATAATAAAAATCCACAATTAATACAGTGCGTTATTAATGATTTAACTTCGTCACTATCCAATAAATCGATAGTGTCTTTAACCTGTTGGTAAAACAATAAATTATTATAAATTCTACTTGAATTTATCGGATAACGTACAATTTTCTCGTAATTCCCATTCATTGGTGGTAGTTCGGTTATAACGTATTGTCGTAATTTATCTATTGGATTGTCTTCATCACTAGAAACGCCTGTTTGGATTGACCAAAATATCGCTTCTAAATCACTAATTCGAACTTGTTTTTTCAAATCGATAGGTTCTAAAACTTGTTGACACTACAAATATTTAATTATTGAATTTTAAAATTTAACAAAATACCATTAACTTACAACTTTCTCTATTAATTTGTGCAACCTTAAAAAACTGGAATTCATTAAATTTTTACACAACGACAAATATTGCTCTTGTAATTCTGATGAAAGCGAGTTAACATCTTTATACAAATAACCACCGATTATACTCAATTGTATTTTTAATGTAACAACTAATATAACTGTAGAATAAATGATACAAGCTGCTTTACAAACAACCAAAACCTGTAATGATTTATCAGAATTTTGCTTGGATTCAATTCACAATTATCTAATTATATACCTTCAATTCGTTCCATAATTGTAATTTGTTTTCTGGATTATTCTGTATACTTAAAATTAATTCTTCAGTATTTAATGTTTTTGTTAATTTGTCATTCAATGATTTTGATATATTTAGTATTGTTTGATTACAGTTCCTGCCGATACTATCGAAATGTTGTTTTTTACGATTAATTTCCAAAAATTCCATAGTCTGTTTCTCTTGCCATTCTCTCAATTGTTGTTGGGCATAACGTGTTAAAAATATCGAACCACCAATTAGTATACCAGTTACAACAAATGCATTACGATGTCTTGAAAATATATCTCTGATTTTTGAGAATACAGACATTTTTTTTCACATAGAAATTTCCAACAATCAACCTAAAAAATTATCACAATTAGATGACTTACAATTATGAACAAAATCTAACCTCAAAAGTTTGAGCAAGGAAAATAACTTTGTAGTGTTCAGTACTCAATTAAAGTGCAAAAGTCGATTGTACACAAAAATTATTCAAGCGAATATTTTTAATTTGTTAATTTTTTTTTAGAAATTCGAAATTTTTATTTTCTGTCATTTATTTGACAATTTCATTACAAATTTTTGACAGTATTCGGACTGCACTAAAAGTAGCTCAGCTACTTAAGCTCTTCCTACACTGTGACAAATTTAATACACCTCATTGCTATAACCAACTTAAAGTTCATGCATCTCTGTTTTCAAGACCGTGGTTACATGAATAGTCTATAATTGCACTACTCGAATGACTATTTCCTTTTGGAATCTAATTTAGTCATATTTTGCGATATATTCCTCTTGTCCTTTATACGCCAAAACTTCAATAATCTCTGAAATATATCGTCAGTGGTCTCATTTGGCCAATCACATTGATAATTGATGGTACAAAAAAGATTATTGGAACCACAAACGCCATCTGTACCGTGGTTGCGTCGTATAATCCATCTATATCAAGTCGCACCGATATACGTCTC